>JASCZW010004632.1:0-61763 GCA_034211315.2 Aedes japonicus | reverse complement strand
ATGAACCATACCAGTGCTATTACCTGTATTATCCACAACCTTTGGCAACAATATCTGGATAATTTCGTATAATATCCATAGTAACAATAAATGCACACTACCGTTAACGGTTTTGGCAATTTGGCAAATGGTAAGTGGGCAAATTACAATATGGGTAATAGGCGGTTAAGTTAGGTTACCATAAAAAACGCCGATTTTTCGGAACAAAATTTTCCGTTGACTATATGTCAAATTGTAGATATATTATCCATTTTTTTCACCCAGATCACTGTAAAATATATAGTTTTAGAATGGTTAAGCCATAAAGTTAGAATAATGTATATAAAATTATTGATTTATGGTGCACTATGGTATATGACCTGTATACGGTATTGTTCGCATATAGTAATCTAACAGTATGCTGTACTGTTCTGTAGTATTTATACCGTTAGAGAAGAAATAATTAGTACATTAAATAAAATAACAAACAAACAAACACTATCATGTAGAAAAATCCCACATCATTTGAGATATGTACAGCTATGCAAATGTTTTTCCAAGTTAAACATCCAAGTATCCCGTGCGCAATTCGCATTATGCAAGGTTTCGTGAATGTTCCATGCGCTTATTTTTGGGATATTTGTCGATGTTGATGCTTTTTGGGCTTGACAAAACTTGATTCAGCTTAACCATACTTATAACAAAACGAAATAGGATTTTTCTACACGGTAATACTTGTATCATTGTTTCTTATGCCATATATTCAAAATTTCTGCAGTTTAGTGACTTAATACCTGTTTTGATACTTTATTTTTATCTGAAGTATGATTTTCCAACACGAACTTCTTGTTTCATTGTTTCTTATTTAAAACATAAACTAACAAATTCTTTTTTAGTTTTAGTTTAAAATGACAAATTATTCAAATTACAACAACTTATTCAAATTACAACAGTTGCAGCATATAAAATTCTTCGTACGTGACAAAATACAACGGCAAGTGATGTGTTACGTACGTCTAACTGTTGTAGGTGATGGCAATTGCGTGAGGCTGCATTGCTCACAATCGAATGTTGCTGGCGTCTAGAAGGTCTTGGCCAGTTCGTGCTTTGCGGATATTGACGGCTTTCTTCAAATTCGCTATCTTCTGCCCAATAAACTTTTTAATCAACACCAATTCCGAACGTTTTCTGATGGTAGCGACATTTTCAGGTCCAATTCTCATCGCGGTTCGTTCTGCAACTTTGTCTAAAAAAAGAAAGAAGTATAAAATACTTATCGTATTGATACAGAGCAAATAACGAAGCTTACTGCATATAAATTCGACGAGTTTTGCGTCCATCCCCTCTGCTGCCGGATACATCGGGGTCCCATCCGGATTTTTTGAGTTTGGCAAATCGATGACTGGCCTGACCCGTCACACTCATTTTTACTAGTTTCTCTGCTCCAATTAAGCGGGTAGCTAATAATCCAACAAACAAACTGTCTGTTTCAGCACGCCCGTTTAGCTCTTGGAGTTCGGCAAGTGTTATGGAAATTCCTCTTCTTCGGTGAAATTTGCCTTAGAAAATAAAAAATAAAAATGACATTGTAATTCACTAAATCATAAAATGTTAAGATCCACTGTCACTTGACATAACTCTAGCATGACATGTGAAATAGGCGAAATAGCTCCGGTTATTTTTGCGAACCAAAACGTTTATGTCACTGTAGGGCCTATCTTAAGCCACTCATGCAAACAAAACACATTAGTAAGCGAATGAAACACTATAATATCTACTAATAGTGTAAGGCGTTTCTGAGACAAACGTTCCTCTCAACAAAAATAGTATTCACTGGAACCATACATACCTGTTTAATCATTTGCTTATCCTTCAGTTGCATCATCTCTTTACCCATGCGCAAACTGTAATCGTCTGCGGAGAGCTTATCGGCTTCCAACTTAGCAAATTTTTGTTTGCATTTCTTGTGCTTTTCCGAAAGCTCTTTGAATTGTTTTTCTAATTCCTTGTACTTGTTTTCCCAGTCGTGTGTTTCTCCGTCACCAGTTATAGAAGCTTCTTGGTTGATAGAATCAATGTTGGGATGAGCTGATGGATTTTTATTTCTCTCAACCAAAGGGCTGCGCTCTTGTGACCTCTGCAAAATTTTGTTACACATTTGCTCGTTTTCGCAACCAATCATGTTCTGTGGATTGTCATAATGTCGATCACTGTATCGTTGTACGATTTCGACCATAATGGTATTGGGTTTGTCAGTCAGTGTAACGGGCTGATATGTACGCGAACCGTTGGACAAATTCATTCCAAGAGGGGCACTATTGGTTTTGGAACTGTGTTGTTTATTCAAGGATCCTGGAAGATCGATTGTTTCCACTTCGCGTACTGGGTCTTCGGACTCATCAATACGGGTTACCTTTTCCAGACCTCGTGAGCTTCCGGCAGATTTGTGTTCTTCACGTTCGAGTGCGGCTTGCAGCTGAAATCAGACAATACTCAGTTTTTAGTAGCTTATCAAACACTTTACTTTAAAATGCGTTTTATCTACTTTATTTTTTTACTATTGCTAAACATTGATGGGGACGATTGACCTATAAGTGTTTTGAGACAAGCTAAAAATACTCAACTCACCATTTCACGCAATTCTGCAACACTCAAGTTGTTGGCTTCCAATTTCAAAGGATCCTGAGCTTTATAATCAATTGCTTGACGTGTTTTCGTTGCATCTGACCGTGGTGGGCTTCGATCTTCCTGGCACTTCGGGTAAATTTTAGATACCGTTCCACTTTCAACAATGGGATCGAGTATATGCAATGACAGATCTGCAAGAAACATACTACTTCCTTCTTCCTGTTCTGATGCTGCTTCTTCCAGTACAGAATTCATCCCGACATCTTCCTTGGGTGTGTTCACTGTAGACTGCCGTGACGATGAGTGGTAAATGTTTTCAAATCGTTGTTGTACAGATGGTTCACCGAGTGATGTATCTTGATAATCAAGAGGATCTTGTGATTGCAACGCAGCGTAGTTCGATCCTTCCTCGACCGAGACATATGCATATCCTGTCGGGTCCAAGCTGTCACCTTGCTGTTCTAGGGCTGTCTGTAGCTGAAAATTGTGAACATTTAAATAGTTAAATCATTTTTGAATTTAAAATTCCCCAAAATAACCGAATTATTTCACGAGGTCGGGTTGACAGAAATTAAAAAAAATAATAATCAAGCGGTGACATGTTTGGTTAGATGTTTTTATTTACACTTCAAACAGAGCTTTATGCAACAAATTGTTCACTAAATACTAACTATTGCACCGATATGTACATAGACGACATAGGGTGGAGCATTAATTGTGTCAAAAAAAATCAATTCAGTTGGATTGAATATGGATGAAAATAACGGTTGAAGCCATAAATTGATTCGCGGCCGGAATAGCGCTCCACCATATGTCGTCTCTGTAAACATCCGGCATACTTATCGCTGGAACAGGTAAAAGTGAACAACTTGTGGCATGATGCTGTTTTCCGAGTAACGGTAAGTCACACTCTGAGGCCAGAACACTGAGGCCAAACAAGTTTGACTTCGTAGAACTGAACAAAAACTTTTCCAAAAGATCAATCTGTTCTTACAAACAATGTTATGGTATTTATTTGCGTGGTTTCGTCATTACAGTTTCGTCAAATTTACGTTTAAATATTGTCGTCTCACTCAAAAGCCGGAATATATCACACCCGACAATGGATTTTTCTCCCATTCACTATTGCAAACTTAAAATCGGACATTGTGTGCTGTATAGCACATCAGCCCACTATGCCCGACGTTTGCTTTAACTTATAGAACAGGAAAAGAACCCATTGTCGGTTGTGACTTATTCCAATTTTCAACTGAAATGAGAATATTTATTCACAAAACCCGATTGGTCTTTCTGAAAAGTATCCGGGAAATTTTAATTAATTGACAAACATACCAATTCACGTAAATCTTCAACATTTAGATACTGAGCAGCCATTTTGTTTTTGACTCTCGCGTTCTGCATTTCACGTAGTTCTGAAAAAAAAATGTTTTAGCTTTTCTCAATTAAAAACAATGTAGTACTTACTTTTTTCCCGCTTGACAGGAGGCTCTGATTTGTTTTTCCTTTTCAGTGGCATTTTTCTTAATAAAATCGATTTTAAACGTAAAAAAATACTATCGGTTGATCAGTTTCTTTAACTTAACACGATGCTTTGTCTTGCGTACTGAGTCCTTCTGATCTGTTTCCTATTATTTGCACTCATAAATACCAATGAATGCAACTATTTGTCATACTGTTAGATATTAGTTACATATAGTTGAATAAACATGTGTGAGTGTGTTGTGCAAATTAATAGCGAATTCGTTTTTGATCCAGTTCCAAACTGGATCGGGTATCGAAATTGGGTCGGCTTGTTGTGTGTTGAACGTCACTGTGTATGGTTTTATTTGTAACTCGCATCGGATTGAGGTTTGCACCGACAATAAGTTCGGGTATCACAGGTTGGAACTGGTTCAAATACGAATTCGATATAAATATACAAACCATTTGACAGAAGGTAACTAACGTTGGAGTGGTATCTAGCGTAATGATAGAAAAGCGCCAATAAAACAATGTTAAAAAACACAAATGAAAATTCATCAGTTGTCATAAGTACAGTTTTATACAACTGCGCTGTTGATCTACGAAACAGTTATTTCTATACAAGAAATGCCATAACGATGAAAAGTCAGATGCTATGGAACGTAACTTCAACAAGCATTTTATTTTCATTCAAATGTTAACAATTTGCTTACGAGTCCTTTTCATCTATTACGCTTGATGCTTGTTTGTTTTTACATCTTGTAAAGTAGAAAAAAAATCTAAACATTCGTTAATATAAACATCGAAATGAGGCAGTCTCGAATGAGTTACATTCATCATGCAAAGAAGAGCTCCAGTCGTGGACGCATGTTGAGAAGGGTATGTATGCTTTTACAATAAATTCAGATGTGGCCAGTTTTATACCGTTTTTTGTTTTTTTTTTCAGAAACAACAGAAGATCCCAGCTCACAAAAACCACTGTGGAGACGACATTCTTGGCTCACATAATAAAAAGGAGCCGTCTCTTGACTTATCCTGCTCAAATCCGTCTAATAATCAAAATGCACCGCTTCAAGTGAATAATGTGAGTATGAGCTTATTGGGTATAATCAAATAAATGCCGCTAATACACAACATGCAATATTTTAGGATACGACTCACTATTTTTCGATTCAAGATGAACCTTGTACAGACAAGGAAATATCCAGTACCGATATCCCGGATGAGCAATCCTTTGTTCAAAGTGACGAACCAGTGCTTGACTGTTCGGACATCGATTCATCTGATGAGGAGGAGGAGTTATTCGAAAGTGAAATGGAAGCGGAAGAAGCACAACTACTGTACAGTGATGGCAAAATGGTACTTAAAATTAAACAAGTTTACACAACTATCATCGAAATATGGATTCATACAAGAAGTATGATTTATTGGACAATCACTTTCTTATCTCTTTTAAGGAATTTACCTGTACAACTGAACTACTCCATCCCAACTTGAAGTTATCAAAAATGGAAGTAATGTTCATTGTGATGAATATGTTCCTCCGTCATAACCTGAGTAACGTGGCCGTATGTGACATTCTTCAGCTGATCAATTTGATCGTAGGATACAGATCGCTTCCTGAAACGTATTCCGAATTCAGCCATTTTTTTCGAAAAGCAGTTACACCAGGCATTATGTATGTGAGGAATGCGAGTTTTATATTGGTGAGAAAATAGATATCTGTAAAAATTGCAAGAGTCCCACAAACTTTTTTTTTTATAACCTTCGATTTCATATCTAATCTACGAGATATTCTTGCTCGGAATTGGCATTCTATTGTAGAACATCAAACAAAATGTAAATTGTCAAAACATATTACAGATGTACTGAACGCAGGTGTAGCAAAGGCTAGAAACTTGAAAAATGGTGTAACTTTAACGCTTAATACGGATGGAGTGAAAATCTTCAACTCGAATGTAAAAAATCGCTATGGCCGTTGATTATTTGCATAAATGACTTACCGGCCAATCTTCGTTTCTTGAGAAAAAATATCTTAATTTCTGGTTTATGGTTGCATAACGGTGAACCGAATCTTGAAATATTTTTGAAACCACTCAGTGAAATGCTCAAACAAGTATATTCTTACGGCCTAAGCTTTGATTCAGTTTTAGTAGAAGTTCACATGATCGCATGTTGTGTTGATACAAAAGCAAGATGTAAAATTCAGAACCTTAAACAATTTAACGGTTATGAAGCGTGTAGCTTTTGTCTTCACCCTGGTGACGTAGTCAAAAAACAAATAAGATATGGATATAAAAATAACATTCCAAAACGCAATCTTATAGACACGCTGCGTGCAATGGCCGTAAGCAGCTCACGTGGTGTTCCTGTAAATGGCGTGAAGGGAATATCACCATTAATAAGAATTCCTCAGTTTGATGTAATTCGTAATTGTCCCATGGACTATATGCATGGAATTCTTCTTGGAGTATGCCGCCAACTATCTCGTATATGGTTTGAAACCCCTAGCAGCCCCAGTTATATTAAAGATAAAATCGGTTGCATAGATAATATGTTAACATCCATGAATCCGTTTATCGAATCTTCGAGAAATGCTAGAAAAATTACGGACAGACATTCATGGAAAGCGAATGAATGGCTACAGTGGCTTCTCCATTATAGTCCGGTATGTCTCGGAATTTTTTTGCAAAATGAGTATTATGATCACTACTACTTACTCGTGTCATCTATAACTTTATTACTACAAGACGAAATATCTGAAGATGCTTTTGAAAGTAGTGAAAGAATGCTGCTACAGTTTGTTGAAAGATTTGAACAACTCTATGGAATAGAGGAAATGACATATAATGTACATCTAGTTTCTCATATAGTTGACTGCTCGAGAGATTACGGACCATTGTGGACGTTTTCTCTATTCGTATTTGAAGATGTTAATGGCGTTCTAAAGAAATATGTAAAAGGTCCAAAGGAACCAATTATTCAGATCGCGAACAGGTGTGTCATGTCGCACACGAGAAATAATGCTGAGGTTAGTTTCATGTAATCATTTGTGAAATCCTTTTTTGACAAATTAAGTAGAACACAATCGTGTCCCACAGAAAATAAATCGGAATCCTTTTATTTGGATAACAGATATGTTAACAAATATAGTGATAATCGAATATTTGAAAAACAGAGCTCGTTCGCGTACAACGGTTACATTTTCAAACCCAAAACTAAAAATGAAATGATTTCAAAACACAAAAGAAAACCTAATAATGATTGCTATTTTTCATTGTTTGAAAATTCGAAAGTTCTGTACGGTGAAATCAACTGTATACTAGCCGACACACTAGGGACTTACTTTTTGTTCAACGCCATACAAACTGAACAGATAAACGGGCATCACTGTAAAGCACTAATTTTGCAAGAACAGTACCTAGTTAAAGTCAATATATTTTTAGTAAAACACATCAAAATGCAAATAGGTGAAACAATGTATCTCAGTAAGATGCAATATAAGTTGCATATAGATTAAAAGAAGAATTTCTGTCGAAATTTGTACTTCTTATGTATCAACATTGTAATAAATAATTCTGCCATCTTGATACCTTGTTTTTTAATAACATATTCACGGTTTTTTACGTTTTCGAACGAATCGTCTTGGCTTGGTAATCAGTTTTGTCATACAAAAACAAATTGTATGACCGAATCGATTTGTTCGAGAATGTAAATAGGGGTGATTATTAAACTACATGTAATTTAAAGCCTCATCCTGATCTGAGCATATATACGCACGCTACCTTGTGACGTATTAAAGGAGAGATATAAGAGGATAATAATTCGTAAGTTGGTAGAATTCTAAAAACTGTACTCCACAAACACAACTTTTGACGAACTCTTATTTTAGGTATATTCTGTAAGTAGGATGACTCGATATGAGTCGATTCAGATTCGCATCACTAGAGTCGGAGTCGAATCTTCTTGAGGCATCTTTCATGTAGAAAAAGCCTAATTAAAAAAAGTTGCAGTTGCTTAGATCCTGCGCGACGCAAGCGACGCATTCTTTTTTTTAATGGTTAATTGTCTGCACACTAATCAAGGACTCTGTTGGTCAGTAAATTTTGAACTACAGATCTCTTCGGTAAAAGTATTCAAAAACCTATGGTGAATTCAAAATTGTTAAATTTGTTTCGAATGTAATGTGCAGGATTTAATTTGTCAATTTTATTGATGTTATTTGAAAATTTTACCGACTTGTTCAGCTGTTCAAAAACCCCTTTAAAATTCTACCGACCTCGATGATCAGAGTTTAGTTTGTGGGCCAAGATAGCTCAAGAAGTTAATTTTGAACTGTCTTATTTGAAATATTAACGCATTTTTAGAAAACGTTAGAGAGATCGCATTTGACATTATATGAAATAGAGCTCAGCTACATTTCATTTAAATAATCTTCTTCGGTGCTAAAACCTAAATATTGTTCAGCATCTTTTTCTTGAATATCATGAACGATAAGTAAATGTAGCATAACAATATCTCATATTGTCACTTTTTCTCAAATATACCATTTATTATATTTAAAGATCAAAAACTCCATATCATTCAACAATGTTTGGACGCTATAATATATTGTCACAATTTGGTTTGCATTATTCTAACTATTTTTATAGTTTGAAGTTTTAGGGCTTATATTGTCCAGCATTAAAATCACTGTTTCTGATACATTAACTTTAACGGTTAGAAGAATGTTAATGTTTAGAATATAAGTTGAATTGTATTTTTCTATGCGGGTTATGCTTAAATTCGTATGACAATCAACCATATTTTATATAATGTTTGTTTCAAAACTCTGTAGACCATAAGTGATTAACGAAAGAATTGGAAAAAAATAGTGGCATTTAATTGTTTCACATTATACTTCCTCAACCGTTTAGCAAAGACTGCAACGAGAGAACAAAAATTGAAGGAGTCAAGAGATATTTCTCCATAACTCCATAGTAAGCGATCGGGTTTCCATCGTTTATTCGTGATGGTACGATTTCTGATAGCGATTGATAGGTTATTATCGAATGATGTAAAAGCAAACGTTTTTATCTGTATTTCAAATGATTTGTATTATAGGGCTTTTCCAATGCAGTACGCATTCCACTTTGGGATGCCAATTCTTCATACAGGATGCATTCGAATTTGAAGGGGAGGTCAATTCGCTTCGCGTAATATCAGTTGTTCAACATTTGAAGGATGATCATCTGTTTTCTAGAGAATTGTCGTCCACCAGTATCAATCCAAAAATGCGATTTCTCGATATGAACCGACGGAGGATTCATTCGATAAAAGAAGGCAGTTTGGGTTCAGTGTAGATTGACACAGGTTTTTGTTCTTATTTTTGTGGGCTTTGGATTGAATAGAGCATCGATAATGATGGGTTCTGGCGGATTCGTCAAGAAGCTGCTTGACTGTCCGCATATGATAATTGTCAAACGGACTTGCCAATCTTTAGCTCTTTGAGCGAGCTACGAAAGTGAAAAGTTGAAATTGTATCTGGAATGTGAGATATCTTCAGTTACGTGTCCTACAGCCCCAAACGATTTAAAAAATTCAAGAGGACACAAAGCATTTTAGAATTGAAGCCTTTGAAAGTTCTGTATTCATGCCTCCAAATAGATACAGTTGAGGGCAGTTTTGAAAAGGAATTTTGAGCTGTTTTCGGAACTTGTGTTGTTTTTCTCGTTCCAATCCATCTGCGACAACAATCACATTATCTTAATGACCTAAAAACGCAGCCACTTCTCCACTTCTTGTGCTACGTATTGCTTCTAATCAACAAAGCAAACCGTATCATCCAATCGGAAGCTCTGGAGTTCCCAAACATGTGCAATTACCAAATATTCGCAAGAAGAACCATTAGCAAGGACTTCACTGCTAATGGTTCTCCTTGCGAATATTTGTGAGGATGATTATTTAAGCACCTGATGGATTTCTTAGATTACTTAGATCCGGAACTCGCGATGATACCAGCAAAAAGGCTTTCTACGTCTATCTGCTGTGACTATATTAGACAGATAATTAATCACTTTGCTGAACAATCCAGTTCAGACTACTTCATCAAGCGTTGATTATAAAAAGCTGCATACTTTGAAGCTGTTCAACTCGATTATTGAACAATATCTGAACTTCTTTGAAAGCTGTGAGGAACAATCTACCGAAAATGAGATGACTGCAAGTACATTGCGGTGGAAGAATTGGATGTCTTGGAAACTTATTAGAGAAAACTGCTGTGTTTCAAACAAGCAGATAGGAAGCTGGCTTTTTTTTTATATATATATAAATTCATCTATTTGTACAGGCTCAACCGAATCAACTTTACAGGACCAAGTTTTCATGTTTATATACATCAGTTATCTTAGAACTAAGGTTAACGGGGTAGAACCGATTACTCGCGGTCGTCTCGAGGTTAATAGGAATAACAATTTAAAGGATGGGAAAATTGGGGTGGAAATTTTGAACAAAACATAAGGAACAATGGTTTTCTTATATCTAGAACTTCAAATTACAATTTTTTTAATTGAACGTTTTTAATTTAAAAAAAAGGAAATCTCTCACTCACACACACAACCACAATCACACACTGACGCACTGACCCTCAAAAATATAACCTAAACAAGTAAGTTAATCAAACTACAATCTAAGACTAATGTTAGTCAAAAACACATAAATGAGTTTCATAAACTTCAGATCGCGTGCAGCCAAAATATCTCGAATCGATACATTGGGTTGTCTACCTCGAGCCCGAAGGGAATCATAAAGCCCCGATCTGACTCCCCGATGTTCAGCACATGACCAAATAACGTGATCTGCGTCTTGATAGCCTTGTCCGCATTCACAGAGATTGCTGTCTCCCAGCCCAACACGGAACAAATAAGCGTTCAAAGAATAATGATTGGACATAAGGCGAGACATCACACGAATGAAGTCTCGACCCACATCCAATCCCCTGAACCAACATTTCTTCGACACCTTAGGAGTGATAGAATGTAGCCATCGCCCCAAATCTCCTTTATTCCATTTATACTGCCAGCTATCGAGTGATATCTGACGAAAAATATAGAAAAAATCGTTGAAGGCGACTTGTCGGTCATAAATATCGCCTTCCATAGCGCCCACCCTTGCAAGCGAGTCCACTTTCTCATTTTCAGGAATCGAACAATGAGAAGGGACCCATACAAAGATGATAATAAAAGAACGTGAAGATAAAGCACTTAGAAGACCCCGTATTTTCATAAGAAAATAAGAGGTGTGCTTTACCGGCCTCAAGGAGCGAATAGCCTCTATAGAACTAAGACAATACGTGAAAATGAAGTTTTGATCCGGTGTAAGTGAGGCAACAGTTTCTAATTAAAAATAAGTTGCTGCCAGTTCCGCGACAAAAACAGAACAAGGTGCTTGAAGTTTGCGAGCGACGCTATAATTTTCATTGTATACACCAAAGCCAGCGGAGTGCTTTATCAAAGACCCGTCAGTGAAAAACGTTTTGGTGATTCCCAAACTGATTGGCCAAACTTTGCAGCAAATATCACCGGAGCAATGATTGCTTGGCAAGCAAGAATATCAAGGTCTGATTGTTAATTCCGTTCCGATTTTGTTCGCCGATCCTTGTACGTTAAGTTTCTCAAAACAAACACCTCATGATTCATCATCATGTCAAAACTGGCCTGTCAGAAACGCTTAAGTGCAATGATCAATTTCCCCCACGAACATGAATCCCTCGTATCCGTTTTCCTGAAGAAAGAAAATCTGTTTTGCTGTAGTGAGATGTAGGGAAACCGATAATTGCACGTTACCCTATGGAAAAGACCATTTAATCAAAATAAATGTGTTTTGATGCAATCTGTTTCAGAATTCACTTTGTTTGAGCCGTGGGCTCGGTATTTGCCGGGATGCAGAGGGATTTTTTCCCGTTCGTGGTTCGAATGGCGCACAGAAACCAGACGAGAATTAATGCACCAAATGATCACTTCTGCTGGTGCAACCGTAAGGTTCAGTGTGAATTCACTTTCACACACGGTTGTGGAGATCTATTTCAAGCACGCACACACTTACGAGTGATCAAGTAGATTTACGGTTAAAGCACTTTCGGATCGATCAACGGAAATTCAAACTAGATGTCTCACCACTTCTTTCATACACAAATCAGACGACCGACAATAGTATAGTTGCGTTCGATTTCGTGGTATATTTGCTACTGTCCTTCTATCTTATACATTTGTATCGATTGGTCAAGTACAATTGACCATTGGAATGAGATAAATCTCTCCTCTCATGAGAGATTGTATTTGGAATTACGCTGGTTTACAATGTTTTAATTCATAGTTTTTAGTTTACATTAAGTTCAATTATTTAAGGATTTAGCTTAAGTTCTAGAATTAATATTATGGTTATTATATACATTATTTACAGATTTTGATTTTTATTATGATCTGTTGGTAGTGATCACACTTAATAGCAATTATAAAAAAAAATGCGTTACGATCAAGGGGTGAGTCGCATAGAACAATGTGCCAGGAACGCCGTAGTAGAAAATCTTACACCATAACGAAACATGTGTGGCACACTTTTGACAGTTGTACTTTTCGAAGATATAACCTAGCAGCCCTGAAAAATTAACGTTGAGAGTTTGTGGTGTTGTTTATGCAGGAAACCCAGATATCCAGATTCCGGTTTCTATGTGGAAAATAATGCTGCATTTTAATTTATATAAAGTGTATACAAGATTAATTCATGACTTTGTCTCGCAATCACTATTTGTTACCAGAGATATTAAGGACTCAGCCTTTGATGCCATTTTGGAAAGTTTCGGTGGAGGCGTATGCTTTATTTGCCAAATGAATGGGCAAAGATCGAAGTTTTCGATGGATGAAAGAGGAAACTTGCACATTTACAGCCTGACCAGGCATAGCAATAACCTTCATTTTCGAATGCCAGAACTCTCTTCAAGGAAACGATGTCGAACATTACAGACACATCGACATCAAGTGTAACTAGTCACCCTCCTGCTGCAGTGCAGTTCCTATGCCTCAGCACTGCTGACAGCGGAACATCTTTGGAGACTACTAATGAGAGAGGAGTTGCGTCGCGTACATTGCAGAGAATGCGGATAAATCAATCATAAATATGCAACACCATATAGGAATCGCTCCATTTGCATCACCCAAAGTTGCTGTCTAAACAAAAGAGTATTAAAACGCAATTTTCGCAACTAAAACCTTGACCGAGACCTTAACTGCCTGCAAAAATTTGGAAAAGCAAAACAAAACAATCGCCTGGTTGCCAGGCGTAGCCAAACCCAAACGACTGAACTGTCAAATTACCGTGGCACACATGAGCACCTATTGGCATCACGATCAAAACATCAGGGTTCATCGTAACGTAGAGGCACACTAAAAAAATCGGCACAACTGATTTTGTGCTGAGCGACTCACCCCTTGGTTACCATTTAGGCACTTGAAATGTTTACATTCTGCTATTACAAAACAAGTTTGAAGTTAAGATTTTTGCCAAGATGTACTCTGCCTGTAACCACATATTAGTCCCATATTACTTTTTGACGTTTTTGAGTTATGTTGCGCAATTGCCTTATTTTTCATCATATTTTCGAAAGCAATAATAAAATTTAGCAGTTAGTTACAAAAAATGTGAAAAAAATATCAGGTCGGTTTGTCCCATCTTGAAAGTAACCGCATATGAGTCCCATTATTTAAGTAACCGCATATGAGTCCCATTTTAGAAGTGGCAGTAAAATAAAAATATTTAACACCTTTTAGAATTATGTTTGTATTTCTCAAATGTTTAATCCTTCTTAGAGACATGATAAAATTATAAATGAAGCAAAAAATGTATTTGTAAACAGAAATAATATTGGAATAAAAATCCATTCTACCAATCAGTCTCCCGTTTTTCCAGTTTAAGACAATTCAATTAAAGATCTCTTCTTCTATTCCTCAACCAATAGTAAAATGGTTTTAAGTTAATTGGTTTTTCCTGTCAACGTCAATGGCTGACGAGGTTGGCGCTTCTTTTTCAATTGACCTTCTAGATCAAAGTCGTCAGCTGAAATTAGTTTTTCTTGTTGGTTTGTAAATAATTTGCAGCACTTCAAGTCCTCACCTTTTACATAGTTACTGTTGTGAAAATACAGGGATGCTTACTTCACAATAATATATCTTTGGAATCCTAATAGCCGCACTCTTTGACGCATCCGAAATTCTCCAAAATTACAACAAGAGCAAGGCACCTTTCTGTTAAATCACGATTCAGAAATTGTTTTTGTTTTGCGATTTTTTTGTTCAGGTGGAATCAATGAACCACCTCTGTGGCAAAAAAGCTACTATCTGAGTCATGATCCTCATGCATAAAACGTGAAACATTATTCAATACATCACGTACCTTCTCTTGATCTGCATTTAAAAATGGAGTATATAAAGCTGCATCACTTTGAGGATCATTATCCACTGACACAAGTTTTTCCGCTTTTATGGAACAAAAACTTTCACATGTTGCATCCTCACCCGAGTGCTTTTAAACTGATCTGCATTTCAAAATAAGAATTGGCTCACATTATCGAATTGCCACGATTCCTTTCTTTCTTGTCCTACAAGATAGAAGTGAAATTCGACCAAAACCCTTGCATTTTTTTAAGATTCTAGGTAGAAATAACTTACCAGCTCTTGTCATCGCATCAAATCCACAATCTTCGTCGACAGAACTTTCATCACTATCATCAAAGTAACTCTTGATTAGCTCTAGGACATGTTGATTTCGTAAAGAAATGTGAAATCTCCGTGAAACACAAGCTTAGAACAGTAATGTTCAACTCGTTCCAGTCGGTCAAATATTACATAATACGCTAAATAACGGGAGCAGGTTTCGCGTCTTTTTATGTTCAAAATTTATAATTCTACATTTTTGGCCACGTTACATGGACAGGGAGGGGTGTTGATCATATCTTATGAAAGTACTACATAGTGAAGGGAGAGTTAAAATGGTCGGAAAATGACTTACGTAATATTTGAACAAACCCCATGACAAAGCATACCGCATCAGAGCGATATTGTTGAACAAACAGAATGGGACTGGTATGCGGTTACATTTATGCTTGATGGACAAAGTAACTGCATATTTTGTCCCGATGCGTTTTTTCTTCAAAAAAAATTTTTTTATTTTACTTTTGATTGTATAGTAAACAATGCATACTATTACACATAAACTATCAACATATAGAGTAAAAAAGTACGCCAAACAGGCTGAATAAAGAAAAATGCTTTCCCAACTTGAATGATCGTTTTCTCGGTTTGCTGTTTTTCAATATGGGACTGATATGCGGTTACAGGCAGTACTGCTTTTTTGGAAAAAATTAAGGATAGGACAAAAAATAATGTGGCAACCCTGGTTATGAGTTCATTTGCCGAAGCCATGACGAAAACAGTCAAGCAGCTACGCTCGATGGTTTATTTGTACTGAAAGCTCCATCCGGGAGCGAAGAAGTTGAACATTGTTAGGCACTTCATGTTCAATTGATAAACCAGATTCAGTATTAAAAAAATGAATCAGCAGCAAACGGAAGCCTGGTTCACCGCAAAGTGCAGCAGAAGCTGAAGAGGAAGACCGGGGGCAAGGTAGCGTTGGGTTCCGCACCTTGGGCCGAAAGACTGGTGAAACTGCTCAAACGGTGAACCAATACCTGGTCAAAATGGACATTGTTATGCGGAAGCGTCAGCCGAAGCCGGCTGTTTATTCGGAGCAGGTTATCACCCAGAGGGAACGGCTGGAACAAAGCATTCCCGAAAATGAAAGCGGACCGTGAACAAGTTCACGTTTTCAGGATTTTTCCCTTTAAACGGTATTTACTTCATGCTGTGTCCGTTTCATTCACCGCTCAACCAGTTAATAATTTCTGGTTTTGACTCGAATACGTCCTGATGCCACCAACGAGGAAATTTTGGCTTTCATTCGAGCAAACCTTGATTCAACTCAGGGCCCGGAGGTTATCAAACTGGTGGCAAAGGAAGGGGTACAAGCTACATGACCTTCATCTCTTTCAAAATTGGTTTGGACCCTTCCCTGAAGACAAACGCGCTTGACCCTTAGACATGGTCGGAAGGCATAAAGTTCAGTGAGTCCTAGGAATATTCAACTTCTAAAACTTCGGAAGTTCTCCGCTATATTCCTGACGCCTACAACACCACCGGCTGTTGTAATGCAGCGTTAAATAATTACCAAGGAAAACGGTTTGAAGCTCCTCGATAAGACATTCAACCGCCTGTTCTTACACCGGGGGGTACCGAATTAAGTGTAATGGAAGTCCTCGATCCCCTCACTGCAGTCGTGCTATTCCAGTCTGCGACCTGCAGCTGTCCCGGCCTACATATGTACTACTTTCCAACTAGTTCTCCGATTCCAGCCTATTTCAAAGAAGTTCGGGTGTAGCACCTCAAGATACAACTAGTGTTAGCCGACTACCAGGTGGGGTGAAAAGTGGCCTCCTTGACCGCCAAAATCCGATGCTACTGCAAAAAAGGTCATACTGCTTTGTAGTTCGTTCATAAGGCTTGTTCGCGACAAAATTTGTACACCCTTAAATACATGTATCTCTGAAAATACTTCATCAACACGTGAAAAATTTCGCAGACTGATGAACGTACGTTCATTGTGTCAAGTCAATTTTTGGTGATACTACAAGCATTTAGATCGAAGATGGCGTCGAAAGAAGAGCAAATGCGAAAAGAAATTGTGGGCGGTCGCAATGAAAATCCGGATCTGTCAGAAAGAAAACTTGCAAAAAAGCTCGGTTTTCCTGCAAGCACTGTCCTTAAAGTTCTTAAATCTTTCGGTACACGGTTGACAACGGCAAAAACGGCAGTAGATCTGTAAATAAGTATTTAGGTATACGCGCCAAATTTCAGTGCGACTCTTTGTCTGTAACTTTGTTTTGACAGCTGATTGTTGTTGACGATTGGCATCATGTTCGTATCTATATAAATAAAAGGCAGCATAATTAATCATCAATTAAAAGAGAGATTTGAGCAATAAAAAATGAAAAAAGTGCCATTAAATTATTATAGGTCTGTGCCAACAATCGTGTGATCAGCATTAAAAATTAGAATGAGCAATAAAAGATGAGAAAGATCTTCGATAACCTAATCAGACCGGTAAACTGTCAATAAAGCAACAGCTATTAGTATATGTGCAATTAAATAGTATAGTATTCGCCAAATTATGTAATTTGAGCACTAAACTATTCGCATATGTCTTTAATTTTGTTAGATTTTCCATAAAAACAGTAAAATGAGCAATGGATATTTATTTATCCATTGCTCATTTTACTTGTTTTTATGGGAAAATCCAACAAAATTAAAAGACATATGCGAATAGTTTAGTGCTCAAATTACATAATTTGGCGGAAATACTGCCATATTTAATTGCACATATACTAATAGCTGTTGCTTTATTTGATAGATTTACCGGTCACAATTAGATTATCCGAAGATCTTTTCTCATCTTTATTGCTCATTCCTAATTTTTTAATGCTGATCACACATTATTTGTTGGCACAGGCCTTAATAATTTAGTGGCACTTTTTTCATTTTTTGGTGCTTTTTCTGAATTACTAAGTGCAGGTAAATATTTTAGTCATAAATAAAAATGAGTTGGGGTTTCCTTTGTCACGATTTAACTCGCGAGCGGAAGGACCGATCGGCGTGAAATTTGGTATGCAGAGATTTTTGGGGCCGGAGAATAATCTTATGATGGTTTGAGACCCCTCCCTCCTCTGAAAAGGGGGGCTCCCATACAAATGAAACACAAATTTCTACACAACTCGAGAACTAAACAAGCAAAAGAAACCAAATTTAGCATGTGTGAGTTTTTGAAGGCAAAAAAGGTTTTTATGGTAGCTTGAGAACCCTCCCCGTCATAAAAGAGGGGGCTCCCCAACACAATATTCTGCATAACACGGGAACTGATCAAGCAAACGGAACGAAATTTAGCATGTGGTGGTATTTTAAGACAAAAAATGTTTCTATGTTGGTTTGAGACCCCTTCCCATTCTAAAGGGGGGGGGGGGGAGGTCTCCGATACAAATGAAATACACTATTCTGCATGACTCGAGAACTAATCAGGCAAATGGAAGCAAATTTTGTATGTGGTGGTTTTTGAAGACAAAACATGGTTCTATGTTGATTTGAGACCCCTCTCTTTTCTGAAAGAGGGGGAACCTATTCAAATGAAACGTAAATCCTTGCATAACTCGAGAACTAATTAGAGAAATGGAACCAAATTTCGCATGTGGAAGTTTTTGAAGGAGGGAAATGTTTCTATTGTGATTTGAGACTCTTCCGTCATATTAAGAGGAAGGGGGGAAGGGGTGCTCTCAAACAGATGGAACCCAAATTTCTGCATAACTCGAGAAACAATCAAGCAAAAGGAAACAAATTTGGAATGGACGAGTTTTTTAAGGCATGAAATGTTTTTATGGTGGTTCAAAGCTCCTCCTCCCTCTAAAAAGGGGGGCTCTCATAAAAATGAAACAAATTTCAACCAAACATGAGAACTATACCTACTGCTTTGTAAATTTGTATTCAGTGGTTTTTGGGTCCGGGAAAGCATCTTATGATAGTTCGAGAGCCCTTCCGCTTCTAGAAAGTGTGGGATCCCATGCACTAGAAAAACAAATTCCTGCATAACTCGAGAACTAATTAAGCAAATGGAACCAAAATTGGTATGGGTGAGTTTTTGAATGTCTATGGTGAATGCAAACACAAATTTCAACCAATCCTGAGAATTATCCAGGCAACTAAGCCACAAACTGTGTATTGTCTGAGTAAGAAGAATGTTCTGATAGAAGTTTGAACTCCCTATTACTCAAAAAAAACTCATTAAAAAAAAGCGTCAGTTCTATTTAATGTTCATTCATTTAGTTGTTACCGGGATGAGCAAGTATTAATATAATTAAAACGATTTGCGTTCTCTCATTAAACATTATTTATTGAGAGTTGTTGGATAAGTATTATAGGATAACCGATCAAGTCTGCAGCGGCAGGCCCTTCGATGCGGTTACAGAAGACAATGTCAAAGAAGTGCATGAAATGCTGTTGGCTCTGCATGCTGCGCATGCTAACTCCTAACCAAAAACTCGAACGCGAGAGCTTCGAAATAGCGTTAAGAATTGCTGATGCGAAATCGAAAGGACTTTTTGCGGCGAATTGTGGGCACCAGGGAACAGAATGAGTGCCCGGTAATGGACTGAAGTCGACATGAGTGCTCTTAAGCGGCCTAGGGTGGTTCCATTTTTGCTATTGTTTTTAGAATTTCAATGTTTGCATTAATTTTTTTATTATTTATTTGAAATGTTTGTCAGATTGCCCCTTTGCCTCAACGAAATAGCCTAATAACGTGAACTTGCCTTGGTTTTGTATGAGATCTTAATTTAAATAGTTAAGACTAAACATTTCATTACAATATTTTCTCTTTAATCAAGAACCCAACCTATATAAGCTAACGGTTCTAAGAATCAATCTTTTAAGCTGTAATGTAAACTATAAGATAAGCATGGATTGCTTTTTTTTTCCGCTGGCTGAAAGCTGAAATAGCTATGCTCAACTCAATTTTCAGTTCTTGACAATCACAAATTTTCATATTCAAACCAATGTTATAGGTTTCACCCCAAGTACCCAGTATGGCCAGACACCCTCAAAATACCCTCTGAAGACAAAAGTTTGTAATGTCATGAAGTTTGTTATGTTGCATTCCCGGTTTTGGAAAATATTTAAATATGGTCACATTTTCGGACGATCCAACTCGGATCCAACAGAATCACTTTTAGTGGCCAGTATAGTTAGAAATCCTCAAAACGTCTTTTCATTACCTAGTTTTGCTAAAGCATGAAGTTTGATATGCTTCGTGCATATGTTTTGCATCTGAAAATATATTGTCCGCCATCCCTGGACAGGTACTTACCCTAATACTCCCACCTTGGAATCCGAAACTAAGGATATTTTTTGAAAAAAAAAACCAATGCAGATCCACAAACTAGGATAGTTTTGTGATCTATTGCAACAAAACCGCATCAAAATACGATGGGTAACGAATGAGTATCAGAAATTTTAAATTTGAATTTTTCTATCTCAGAGCAGTTGGAGACGTACTGTTTAACTATTTACACAGAGTGCCTCTGATTGCATTATGTTTAAAAGCTCTGACATTTGCTATTGCTCCCTAGAACCAACAGAAAGGAAATTTCGACACGCATGAGCACGTTCGTAAGGCTCGTCCGGTTATTGTGATCAAACCAAAAGAGTCCAAACAAGCTTGCGATGAAACTCGTAATTTTTTGAAAACAAATTTAGATCCAAAAACACACAAGATTAGCAATTTTAGGAATGGAAAAGATGGTGCCATTATTGTTGAATGTGCCATCGGTGCTAATGTATCGAATGTGAAAAATGGTATTGAAAGCAATCTGGGTGAAAATTATAGTTGCTGTTCTAATGTCGGTGCGCAAGATTGAAAGTAGTGGGCATGAGCCGTCAATTATCTCTCCGATGTTTTCATTGACTATTTGAAAAGTCAAAATGAAGGCATCGAAATAAAAGATGTAAAGTAGTAAGAAATGTGTACGAAAATCCACCGGTTCATATACAGCAAGTTTAGTGCGGTTGCGTGAAGTCTGATTTGGGTACTTACAATAGTACGATACAGGCAAAGGAGGTAAATGTAGAGTTTGATCGGTGCTTTGTGTATCCTGACATTAATGTGCTGAGATGCTTCAAATGTGGAGAATTGCACACAAGAGCATGGATTGCAAAAACTGTGATACGTGCTCTAGGTGTAGCCAAAAAACACAAGACATCGGAGTGCGCGTCAACTGTTTTGAAATGCAGTCAATCGTTTGAAAATGAATAGAGAACGTAAATGAACTTGGACGTCAACCATGCCGCATTTAGCTCTCAATGTTTGGTATATAAGAGAATTTTTGATCAAAAGAAAAGCAGCTGGCGTTTCAATAAATAGCAACCACGTGCTCAGAAGAATGCAATCAATTTGATTTTTGTATTTTAATATTGCGGGTTGTCAACAAACTACGTAGCATTACGTCAGATTGTTGAAGAAAAACGTCCACTTTGGTTTTATTAGCAGAAACTCACATTGTTGAAATTGAAGCCTTTGATCAGTATTGCATTCCGGGATATAATGTTGCTGCTTGTTTATCACATTCTAGACATACTGGTGGTGTGCTATTTATGTCAAAGAATTCAGTTCAATTCAATCTTCGCCACAACGAAATGGTTGATGGTAACTGGTTCTTAAAGGGCATAGCAGCTGTACGTGGCATGAGTGATGGGTAATTATGGTGGTGTTCTGTATCATTCACCCAGTTCCAGTGACCAGCGTTTCATTGAAATTCTAGAGGACTGGCATGAGGTATTTCTTGATTCTAGTAAATTAAATATAATTGCTGGTGATTTCAATATAAATTGGCGCGATAATAATAGTTCAAACCATTTGAAGCATTTAGCTAATTTTTTCAATTTAAGACAAACTGTTGATGAATGATACGCGAATTTCCAGGCACAGTAGAACTTTAATTGATCATGTTTATTCTAATCTTGATTCTGTTTGTTCAGTTGTCGACACTGATTTGAAAATAACCGATCATGAGACAGTAGTGATTAACGTAATTGAGAATAACTTAAATAATAGCGAAGTTTTTGCAAAATTGAAGTGCTTGAGAAATATTCAAAACAGGCTGTTTCTAACTTGTTGAAAGAAGCGTGGATTTTCCAATCGCGACCGATAATTCAGATGAGTCTGCAGCTGTTCTATCAAACACTTTGAAAACGTGTACAAACCAACTAGTTGAACAAAAATTTGTTTCTTTGAAGAACTCGAACAGCTGGCATGACTTAGATCTTTGCGTCTTAAACGCAAAAGGACAAATGGTACATACAATTTTGTAGATTCTAATAGTGAGAATCATTGGAATAAGTACACAATCGCGCGTGGAATAAATATTCACAATGCATTAAAAACTCGTTGTGAATATATACAGAAGGAAAAATTGATCAGCATCAAAACAATAGCAAAGAGTTATGGAAAATTTTGAAATCTTTGATTAAAACCTAGCAACTGCAAAACGCGATCCACAACTTTTGACGCGCACAATAGAACAGTTTGAAACAAGCAATTGCGTCTAAGTATAATGATTATTTCTGTCAATAGTGTTTCATTGATCAATCAATTCCATTGAATTAGGTTGATGAACCTGATGAAATAAAGCAGCCAATTAATAGTAATTGTAGATTTGAAGGTTTTCACCCTGATCGCAATAGATGAACTTAGAAATATTTGCTGTTCATTAGGAAAATCGGCTGATAGATAATGATTACATGCTACAGAGTTATTCAAGATTGCTTTCATGTCATTGGTCACACTTTACTGAATCTTATTAATGAATCATTACAAACTGGGCACGTGCCTGAAGTGTGGAAAGAATCGTTGGTTGTTCCGATTCAAAAGGTTGCTGGAACGATTAAAGCCGAAGAGTTTTCGTCCTATCAACATGCTGCACAACATTAGAGAAAATTTTAGAACTTGTTGTGAAAGGCCAGTTGCTGAAATATTTAAATAATAATTTTTTGTTGATACTGGAACAATCTGGCTACTGGGAAGGCCATTCTTGTGAAACTGTGTTGAATTTAGTATTAACAAAATGGAAAGATAACTCAGAGAGTAAACAAACAATTTTTGCTGTTTTTTTTATCTGAAACGCGCTTTTGAAACAATTTCTAGGCTCTGTTGTTGAAAGCATTAAAGCCATTGAATTTCGAGTACTGCATACAGATGGTTTGAAAGCTATTTGTCTGACAGAACTCAAATGACTGTTTTTAATGATTCTGTTTAGAGTCCCATGGAGAATAACCTGGTGTGCCTCAGGAAGTGTATTAGGCCCCTTTGGTTTATTAGTGTATATTAATGACATGCGACGTGTTTTGCGATTTTGTGACATTAATCTGTTTGTAGATGACACTCGTGTTGTTCATTGCAGCTAAAAATTTAAATGAAGCCGTTACCCATTTGAACGAAGATTTGCGTTTTCTAAGTAGATGGTTGAAATGTAAGCAATTGAAATTGAATATAACTAAAACTAAATTTATGGTAATTTCACAGAATCGAGTAAATGAGAATGTCTCAGTTAATGATTGATGATGAGGCAACTGATCGCGTTCGGGAGATTATATATCTTGGCGTGATTATTGATGATAAGCTTAAAGTTCAACGCTCACATTGACAATGGTCTATCAAGAAAATTGCCAAAAAGTATGGAATTCTACGCCGATTGAAAAACGATTTAACTACTTGCGGTAAAATACAGCTATACAAATCAATCATCTCTCCTCATTTGGACTTTTGCCCTTCCATTTTATTTTTTGGCCAATCAAACACAAATACTGAGGTATACAGCGTTTGCAGAATAAAATTATGCGTTTGATTTTGAGATGTAACAGATTCACATCCTCGACTTTAATGTTAGACGTTGCAATGGTTATCGGTGATAGCAGAGAATTTTATATTTGACTATGGTGTTCATTTTTAAAGTAGTTAATGGTTTGCTGCTCTCGATATTTGTGTGATCGAATTGAAAGAGGAAGTGATATTCATAGATACAATACTAGAAACGCGTATGAAATAAGAACACCGAATTTTTGATACATGTGCTTCACAAAACTCATTATATTTTAAAGGAATAAATGTTTTCAATTCGATGCCAAGACACATCAAACGTGCGCCAACACTTTCAGAATTTAAAAGACTATGTATTTCACAAGTTAAAACTAGTTTGCTAAACAGTAAGCAAATTTTTAAATCATTTATGAAGATTGTAACTGACGATGTTTTTACTGATATAAAACGGATTATTTGTATGGACTATTTTTGTAACGGTTATGTTACTTTTTTTTGTTTTTTTAAATGAAGATTGTATTTTGATCGAAGTTTTTACAAACGGATTATAATGGAGTAGGCTATTTTCTTTTTACATACTTTTTTTTTCTCACTTTATCAACACTACAAACTATTTTGTTCGTCACGGTGATGATGGAAATTTGTTTCATGTTGTTGTAGTTAAAAAAAATAAAGAAAGTAGTCTACAATTGTTTGAGCTCGCGCGCGGTATACAGGTATAAAGGACTTCTTTTGAATTCATGAAAAAAATTGGCCTCTTATGCTTGAGAAGATACCATGAAATAGTAGTGGGTTGTTCTGGCTGATTGTCGGGGAATTCCCTAGCAATTTGCTGTGGTTGAACGTAAAAGTTTGACAAGGGCTGGTCCAGGATTTTTTCGGTTTGGAAATTTTCTCGATTTCCCTGATTGGAGATATCCTTGGTCAACCCAAAACTAAGCTGGTGGCTCCATTAGTGTTGGAACCGTACTGGTTCTGTAGCGGGTAGGATCGGATATTGGCTTGTCTTTTGATAATGTCCTTAAACGGGATTCTGTGATCTGAATTGTAATAGGATTTCCGATCGCTGGGAATACTTGCGAACATTTGTGGTTGACATCAATAGCTTTTCACAATTATATCGCTGTAAAGCAAATGAACAGTTTTGGAAGAAGTTTATATCTGTAGATGAAATCAGTTCGTTTTTATGCATAACTGGTTGAATTGCTTTAAATAAATTATCTAATAGATAAATCGTCTAGCTCAAACCTTTGTAGGGGTAAGTGGCGGGACCATCATCATTTTTTTTTCAATTTCAGACACATTTCTTTCAGTGTAGATTTGGAATAAATTTTCACTTAACGTTTCACTCATATGACAGCAGATATTCTCCACTTTTTTGCGCGGTACAACATGTTAACATTACATCCAGTAAAATAGTGTCGGTTCAAGTGGAAGTGCGCAAACGCATTTTGTACGAACGGCAGCAAAATTCGAATTTATCGATACGGGATCTTGCCAAAAAACTAAAACTACCGAAACGTAACGTGTTTTGTGTTTGCAAATCATTTGACCAGCGCTTTAATGTGGATAAAAAGGTTGAAAGTAGAACAAAGTGGAACAAAGTAGCCCCGTAAAGTAGTAAAATTTGTATCATAATGGACGAAACAAACATACTCGAAGACTTTAAACATCTTCCGGGTCTGGCTTTTTATACCGCAATGCAAAGAAACTTCGTTGCCAAGCATTTCCACACAAAGAAAGTGTCCAAATTTCTGAAGAAATATTTGATTTGGCAGGTCATATGTATGTATGTAGTTGACAAAAATCTTAAAGTTTCGTCTCTACCGGCACTATCAATAAGGATGTCTACGCGAAAGAATGCCTGCAAAAGCGGTTGCTACCTTTTATCAGAAGCCGCGACTCTTCAGCTCTGTTTGGCCTGATTTGGCCTCTTGTCACTATGCGTAATCCGTCATGGAATGGTAGAATAAGATACATTAGGTCAAATACGCGCCAAAACAGACAATCCACCAAACTGCCCAGAACTTCACCCAATAGAGAAATACTGGGCTATAGTTAAGCGGAAACTCTTTGAAACTAAGTAGCAAGCAAATGGTACCGATGATTTCTAGAGAATTTGGCGGACGTATTTGATGATACCGTATTGAACCTAATGACGGGTTTGCCACAGAAAGTTCGAGAATTTTACAGAAAGAAGGATTAACATCTTAATCAACTGTTAAGATCTCTAGATTGTGAAATATTGTGAAATAAACAATCGATTTTTATTTTGGTGTAAAATATATATACTATATATACTTATTTCCTTTACATATTACTTATTTTATATTTATTTCATCAATTTAAAACATTCCTGGGATGGGAGTGTGCATCAGGGCGTCATTGAAGTGGCAATTGGACAGCCAACTGGAGTCAAGAAGGGAATGCGTGTTATGATTATCACTTTTCTCAACGCTGTTGATCTGCATGCGTCTGCACAGCACTGCTAGATTCAGCCTATGTATGTGTTCCCAATGTTGCTAATGAGTTCTCACTTTCAAAGGGTGGCTTGTTGTAAGGTTGCGAACCCTCGGAAAGCTGGATATTCTCCTCCGTCACCACAACGACGGGTGCATGAGGAATTCGCTTTTCTTCGGAATCACGATGTTCTGCAAAACCGAAACGCTCTCCGAAACCATAGGGTGCTGCGCTATTATTTGCGCTTACTGTCACGAAAGTAACCAGGACTAGCAGAGCAAATACTGTGAACTACAAAATGTTTCAGGTGAAAAACTGATCCTTCTGTTAAAAGCTGTCAACCGAATGATTACCTTCATCGCGATAATTGTGTGTCTGTCACTCAAATGATTGTAAGACGGAAACTGAATGCTTTCGAAATTTATGCCACAACTTTTATACAATTTCAATTAGAAAGTTATTGTTAGATGAATGTGACAAATGGAAATCAAACACACTTGTTTTTTTTAATTTTTTTTTAATTTTATTAGTAAATTTATTTGATCAAGTGCCAAGATTATCCGTAGATCACTGCTGGTTGGACAATTGTTCGTTGTACTATGGGTCGCACGATAACCGGTTGACGCACCAAGACCGGTGTTCTACGGATTCTGTAAACATTCGAAATCGACAGTACAATAGACGGTTACTTTCATTGGACTTGGAACTTACGCTGGCCTCAAAATAACTGGTGCTCCACCGACAACGATTGCTCCTCCTCCACGATGAGGGTTAGCCACAGCCGAGCAGCACATGAGCGCCACTAGCATCAGTAAGATTATCATCTGAGAAAGAAACTCACCTTTAGGTCATGTTCAACGATTTTCTATACTGAATGAACTTACCGATTTCATCGTGGTATGGAAGCCAAAGAAAAAAAAGAGGTAGCCACGTTACACTTTCCGTTTGATTTTCAAGACATGTATGCCGATTGGATGTGTGATCGGATCTTTATACAGCTTCGGCCCGGACGAGATATGATTGAGGTGCTAATAGTTCGAGTCATTGACACCAAACAATCTGTCAACAGATGACGAAGTGCGGCTACTTATCGCGAGATGGATAGGTGCGACACTGAATCAGAGATATGGGGACTTTTTTACGCATCGTGAATCATGGGCAAGGTTTTCTATTCTGAACATTGCACTATGGTCGGAAATGAGAAATTTCTCGATCAAAATTGATAACACAAAAAAAAACCTTGGCAGGTAAGAATTAAAATATTAAAATATTAAATATTAAATATTAAAAACTTCAATATTTCCGATGTTTGAAAATCGAACCGCATTAAATAGGAACCATGCCAAAATCTAACGGGTACTGTAATCGAAGGTAGGACTGATAAATCTATTTAATCTATCGTATTCAATGCCACACGTGTAACTGTCATGATTACCTGACAGATCTTCTATATCGACTCAGCATGTAATTGAAAAAAAAAAAGCGCAACCCACGAGAAGTTGTTCAACATTTTTATTAATGTTTCTGACATGAGGATCGAACCTGTATTTTTGGGAATAGCTGTTATTAAATCCGTGGTTGATCTCACTGAGCCATGGCGATCCGTTAGAAGTTACTTAACCCTTATGTGATCGACAGGGTACCCGGGTACCTTTTCATGTTTTACATTACTAAATTTCATAGTTTATTTTAAACTAGGAAGCTGAAATTTAGTGACATCCTAATTATAGCTGGAAGGCAACTTTTTAACATAAAAACATTTCGTATAGTAGCAAGAGGTGCCGAAGAGGGGGACCTCGATTTTTTACCCATTAAGTGATCGACAAGGGTACCCGGGTACCCACCAAATTCATATGATCATAACTCTGGCTTATATTAACCGATTATAATTATTTTGGCACCGTTAGATTCCAAAACTCATTGACTTTATGGACATTATAGGCAATGACCATTTCAATTCATCTGGTTCCCCGTAAATCCGGGTTACCGGGGCTGTAGTCCTGTACGGAGTCACAATATCGGAACATCTATTGAATTTGTAAGAATGGCTGTCAGAATGTTAGGAATAACTCCTAGAAACTATTTCTATCCTATTGTGGGCCATATGCCAACTTGTTCCTGGAACGGCCATTCTTTAACAGGTTCTCATGGGGCCTCGATTGGCCATGAACATTTTCAGTTAGAAACCCGTGGCAATATGGGTATCAAAATTCAGAAATTTCTCCAGTAGGATATTTCTTAACATTTAGTAAGCAATCTGATGATTTTGTACTGAACCGGACTGATCCAGAGGCCTCGATTGGCCATGAACATTTTCAGTAGAAACCCCTGGCAATATGGGTATCAAAATTCATGGAATTTCGCCAGTAGGCTATTTATCAACGTTTAGTGGCAATCTGATGATTTGTCCTCGGACCTGTTTTACCGGAACAGGTTTCCGTTTTGCTTCAACTGGCCATGTTCATGTTTAGATGGAAACCTTGACAATGTGGGCATCAAAATTCATGAAGTTTTACCAGAAAGCTATTTCTCAACGTTTTTTGGCATCTGATGATTTGTCCTCGGAACATTCATCTCGAAACAAATTCCCGTGAGGCCTCGAGTGGCCATGAACAAAACTGGACACAACACGTTGAGAAACGTTGGAAATTTGATAACCACATTGTCAAGGTTTCCTTCTTAAAATGTTCATAACCACTCGATTGACAGGTCTTAAGATAAATCATCAGATAGCCACAAAAAACGTTAAGAAATATCTTACTGGAGAAATTTCATGAATTTTGATACCCATATTGCCACGGGTTTCTACTGAAAATGTTCATGGCCAATCGAGGCCCCACGGGAACCTGTTCCGGATTGACCGGTCCGAGGACAAATCATCCGATAGCTACAAAATGTTGAGAAATAGCGTACTGGCGAAATTTCATGAATTTTGATATCCATATTGCCAGGGTTTCTTTTTAAATATGTTCATGGCCACTCGAGGCCCCACGGGAACCTGTTACAGAATGGCCGTTGCAGGAACAAGTCGGCAAATGGCCCACAATGGAATAGAAATGGTGTCTTGGAATTATTCCATAGATTTTGACATCCATTTCCGGAAATTTAATAGTTGTTTCCAAATAGTGCCTTCGTACCGGACCACAGCCACGGTAACCCGGATTTACGGGAACCAGATGAATTCAAATGGTCATTGCTGATAATTTCCCTGAAGCCAATGAGTTTTGGAATCTAACGGTGCCAAAAGAATTATAATCGGTCAATAATAGCCAGAGTTATAATCATTTGAATTTGGTGGGTACCCGGGTGCCCTGTCGTTCACTTAACCCTACTTCCATCCGACTGTTGCGTATACGCAACGAGTGGTTTCACAAAATTCGTGTATGCATGTACGTTGAATACGATCAAAACAAATTAGTTTGTTTGAAAGGTATACATTTTGGCTATCTTGCTGACTGTTGTTCACACACACCAATAGAAAAAAAAAACACACAAAAATTGCATGTGTATGGGTTGGTACATGTCTTATGAACAATTTCAATCATAGGCTAGCGGTTACTGGTTATATTTTTGCCGTTTCACAATGGGAATATGTTCACATAAGGCCAGATATTATTTGTAGCTAGTTAACCATCCATTAAGGTGTGGCTGAGTGTGTTACCATTTGAGTTAAAAATCGTACTACCTTTCATTCTACTTGTCGAGCACACACGCCAGTGTTGCGTATACACAACATTGCTGTCACGGTGTTCCTAAGCGTAAAAAAAACCTTTAAAAATGCTAAATTTCATTAATGCATCCACAAGACTTATATTTTGATACGATATCGTCGAAAAAAAATGTTTTGTGGAAAACGGCGAAAATGGGTTAAAAGTGTTTTTTTTGTCGATCACATAAGGGTTAATTAAAAAGTATGAACTTTCAATTCTCGAAAGCGCTCTAATTTTTATTTTGGGTGAGATCAATGATTCCAGCCTACCCAATCAGCAATACCAACATGCATGATTTTGATTGAACATAAGCAGCAATTGGTTGCTCTTTACGAAAGTCAAAGTGTAATGATAGCATTTCACCAGTTGACAACCACTGCTGTGATTGTTGCTTCATGCATTCTTAATACACGAGTAATTATCAAATAATTTAGGAAATGTTATTCATCAATGACGAAAATAAATGCATAACCATTCTATCTGCCATTCCTCAATATTTTAAAAATAGTTCAGATTTACTGGTGAATCTGTGTTTTGAAATTTGAGCTGATTTATCTGATATGATCCAAGTGAAACACGATCTGTCGAAACGTCGTATCATACACGGTGTATTAGCAATCATGGTATCGTGTCATCGTATCAAGTAGAGTGCATCTAAATATTTTAAAACCAAAACGGTCAATCATTGAATAACATCAAAATCGTAGTGAGGATTTTAGAAAAGCCACCATTTTGCATAATTTTCTCTTCGTGGTTATTGCAGATGCATTCATTTAGTTTTGTTCGTTTGTTTCTTTTATTGACATGCTGGTAGTAATTATACTAACTAACTTTTGAAAAACTTTCGAAGGACAATTTATGGTACTACTAGAACTAAATGAATCAAAAAACCGCTTAATACTTCTAATAATTAAAATTTAAAATAATAATTCTTGATGAGAGCGACAACTTCCGGCAGGCACTTCGTCTGGAAAAGCCTGTCCACGCAAAATTTCGGACACATGCCAGCCCATAATAATGCCAGCCCAGTATTTTTCTACCGGGCGAGGCTCTGGGGAGTTAGCCTTATACCATTCCAGCGCGGATTTTTCATAGTGACAAGAGGCTCAATCCGGCCAAAACAGAGCGGAAGTGTCGTGTCTTCTGATAAACGGTCGCATCAGCTTTTGCAGACATTCTTGTGTATAGTGCCAATAGAGAAGAAATTTTTGGATTTTCGACCTCAACTACATATAACCTGTCAAATCAAATACTTCTTGGGTAATTTAGACACGTTTCTTACTTGGATATACTCGGGAAAGGCGTTTCTTTGCATCTTGGTATAAAAAGCCAGACCCGCAAGCTGTGGAAAGTCTTCAAGGGGCAAGAAAATGCATTGTTAACCTTTTTTTTATATAAATAAAGGGTGTCTCATATCAAATTGCATCACGGAAAAAAATCCGTAGAAAATTACCCTCTGGGTAATTCCTCTTAAAAACTCGAGTAGAAGAAAGCTTAGAATGTTTTTTGTGGGTATTTTTATCACTGTTAATTTTTAGCAAAGGCCAGTATCGACTTAAAAAGTAGAGAGGTTATGGAATTTAGTTCAACATTACCAAGCGGAATTTTGACAATCGATCTGCACGGAACGAAATGTCACTTTCATTTACGAAATAATGGAGCAGAATATTTTTCCGAAAATAAAAGTGACAGCTCCCATTAGTTTGCGTGGAAACGTTAAAATTTCAATTTTAATTTTTGTTCTTTTCAGGTGGGTACTACTGCAGAAATTTCTTTTCGATTCTTTCGTTTTTCTATTCAAGAAACGGAATTTAGCATGGGATTGAGATAGAAATATAAATGTTGTTTGAACACGATACTAAACTAAAATTGACAAAAATGGCGTCACCCGAAATGCAACGTCACGAATTGATTTTGTGCAAGCACCTAGAAAATTCTCAACTCTCTCATCGGGTCATCGGAAATCAACTCGAGATTGTGCAATCAACGGTGGGTCGTGTAAATAAACTTTACTACGAAACTCTGAGCATCGTACGGAAGGAGAAATTCGGTCAGAATGGATGTTCTATTAGTGATCCGGATCATAAGCGTTCGTGTAAGCGTCTGAGAGGAATCTGAATGCTTCGGTCAGGGATGTGGCGAATCAGTTGAATCTGTCCAAGTCTTTCGTTCAGAGACCCAAGGACCGGGAGAGACTGCATACGTACAAAGTGCAGAAGGCTTCAAACGAAGACGATCGGCAAAATACGGTGGGAAAGTCAAGAGGGCCCGGAAAGTGTACACCCAGATGCTGAAGAAGCCTAATTGTCTCATCGTGGATGATGAGACTTACGTCAAGGCGGACTTACGGAAGTTTCTGGGGCTACTGTTCTTCACCGCCCAGCGCAAGTTTGATGTTCTGGAGGAAGTGGGGAAGCAGACATTTTCAAAGTTTGCCAAAAAATACAAGATGTAAAGCGATCTGCTCATATAGCAAACGGAATGCGTCGTTCGTGATTAGTGGGACTGTAAACGGGAAGATCTACCTCAAGGAGTGTCTAAAGAAGCGTCTGCTCCATTTGTTGAAGCAATACGAGGGCTCTACAATATTCTGGCCCGATCTAGCATCGTGTCACTATTCAATGGCTGTCCTTAAGTAGTACGAAGCAGCCCCCCCCCCTCCCTTCCCCACCCAACGCACTGGAATTAAGGCCCATCGAAAATACTGGGCTAATATAAAACATGCACTATGGAAACATCGCAAGGAGGTCGATTCTGAGGAAGACATGAAAAAAGTGGGTTTTCGTACAGAAGAAGCTGCAGCAAGATGTTGTACAGAACCTTATGAGTAGAGAGTTAAGCAAGTGTACGGTTGCGTTATTGAAGTTAAATGAAACAAGTATGAAAAAAGCTTATAATGGGATATATTTTACTGTCTTAAACTTTGAACAGGATCGGTCAACTAGGTAATTTTCTACAGCGTTTTTTTTTTCAATTTGAGGTGGGACATCCTTTAGTGAGTTTTTGTTTTCGAACCAAATTCAAAACAACATGGATTTTTCTACCCAAGCAACACCGCTTGTAAAAAAAAATACAAGTTGAAATTACCGTTAAATGACAAATACAGGTAATCAATAGAAGTATTATATGACGATCAATATGACGCAAAAAGCGCAAAAAGTGAAACCTTACAGAACATAAAATAGGTAGAACATCATTGTTATAGGGTAAGTGTACCAATAGTGGCGCATATAGTCATACTGCTCGAAGTTTTAGGTCTTTATCAAGACAAATTTGGAAACAATATTCGTGTCATATAACAATATAAGGTTGAGATATCTCATATGTTTTGAAAACAAACCTATTTTAATTAGGTAAGAGGAATAACATTCGAAAAATACTGGTTTTTACTTATTTTTTCCTTCTTATTTTTCCGTTGCTCAGCTTCTTCTCGTTTTTGCTTCTGGATTTTTGCTCTCTCATTTTGCACTTGTGATTTTTACGAGCTCTCTCTCCTCTGCTCTGGCTTTCGTTCTCGCTACCTTTTTCTCCTTTTCTTCCTCAAGAAGACAAATTTCTTATAGCCGCTCGGATGTTGTCAATACTGATGAAATTTTCTTTTGTAGTTCCTATGACTGCTGTTTCAACGGGGAGTTGATGGCGTCTTCAGCAAATCCGTAATGCTCAAATTAAGACTTGCAACGTTATTTAGATTGCTTTCTTGCATTGGAATGGAAGCTGTTTCGTTACGCTCCTCCACAGATTGGTGTCCTCGAGGTAGGATGTAAGCTTGCTGAACTATCCTCGAATGTCCTTAACTTTTGCTCTGGCCGAAGAAACAGTTTCCGGCGTTCGAAAGGTTATCTCTTGGTGTCGTCGAAGAAATCATCTCAACCATTTTCGCCTTACAATCGATAAACATATTTGTAATATATCACTGGTTTCAAAAAGTTAAAATACTTTTCAGGTAGGAAATGGGGGTGGGGATCAGTATCACAACGCTGCACGATATTTCTCTCCGAGGTCTCTACGCTAGAGATGACGAGAAAAAAAAACTTGAGTGATCTCAGACGTTGCGAATAAAAACAAACCCAAAACGGAGAGAGTTCCTATCCCATGTGTGCATCAAAACAGAGTGCATACAAACTACCGCTAAAAACTATCACAAAGTATCAGTGGTAAATAAGTGCGATCCAAAAAGTTACTTTTGCCTGTTGAGGCGGCGGATTCGTCCATGCTTCGACCTACCTCGCAGTGGGATGTTAGGCAAAGGTAACGTCCTTGGTTCGAGTACTACTTTAACCATGCCCTTTCGCTCAATTTTCAGTACTTCTATTCTATTTCCAAGCTACCATATACTGACGGAACTTTCAACACTTTCTCTACATATCTTTCATTCTAGCAAACATTACTGTCCACTCTTGGTGCCTCATGGTGATGAGCGAACATCTCCTTCTACAACAAATTTAAACCAAACATGAGAATTCCCTAGGGAACGTCCATTAATTATGTCACGCAAAAAGTGGCTTTTTAACCCCCCTCCCACCCCCCTCCTGTCACGCTTTTTGTATGGACCTTAAATTTTTTTGTATGGCCTTATCGGGTGACATAATTAATGGACCTTCTCCTACTGATATAAAACATTGTATGACAAAGAAGGTTTTTGTAGACAAGAACTGTTTCTATGGTGGTTTAAGACCCCTCCCATATTAGAAAGAGATGGCTGTTACGAAATGAAACACACATTTCTTCATCAGTCGAAAACTAATCAAGGAAATGGAACCAAATTTGACATATAGGGGTTTTTGAAGGCAAGATTTTGCGGTTGTTCAAAGTCCCCCCTCTCTTAAGAAGTCCCTCCTTCTCATACTCATACAAATGAAATACAAATTTCAATCAAACATAAGAATTATTCCTGATGTTTTGAACATTCGTATGCAGAAGCTACAAATGGAACACAATTTTCTGCATAACTCAAAAACTAATCAAGCGAATGGAACCTAATTTGGCATTCAGTGGTTTTTTGTAGGCAAGATTTTTTTCCATGGTGGCTCGAGACCCCTCGGGGACACTCATACAAATCTTGACATCAGTTATCACATGCGTTAACAGTTAATCTCGGATCATCCTTTTGAATTCATAAAGCTTATAAAGATGTCCTCGTCATTGTAGCTCTCGTTGTAGGTCTGACATAAACGCGAAGTGACATAACTGCAAAGTTGTGTAGGACTGCTTGTTGATGTGAACAAATTGATGTCATTGAATTGATAAATTTCTACTATATTTTATTCAGTCTAAAGAACAACGAAACCCTATGTTGTTAGTGTGAGGTTTTACTATTGGTTCTCCAAGAAAATTTAAATAAACTGCCGTTCAGGCCGAATTAACTATTAATAATATGTTGTTTGTTGAATGTCCAACGTGCTTGTAAAGGGTGTCCACAGTTAAATTGCATCACTTTGAAATCGTCCTCAAAAAGTATTCTCTCAACCGATTGTCATGAAATATTCAGGAAAAAAAATACATTCTATAATCTTGGTTGAGGTATTTTTATTTCACTGTATTTCTTTACCAAATCTTCTTCTTTATACCACGCATAAGGTTTTGTACAACACTTGAACCGACATTTTTTTCTGCTTTCAACCATGACTTCAACATTTCCTGTGTGGGATGCTTACGAAGTTCGTGCTTCAATTATAGCCCAATATTTTTCAATTGTCCGCAACTCTGGAGAGTTTGGGGGATTAAGATCCTTCGGCACGATATTGACACCATTCGTCTTATACCACTCCAGAACATCCTTGGAGTAGTGAAAAGAGGCTAAATCCGGTCAAAAAGTTCTAGGAACGTTGGGTGTATTGAGAAAAGGAAGCAGTCGTTTTTTTCAGGCATTCATTCATGTATACTTGACCATTTACAGTTGAAGTTGTCACGAAGGGCTTGCTCCGTTTACCACACAAACAAATCCCCTGCTAAATCATGAATTTCTTGGGGAACTATGACACTTGCTGTTTCCTGAGAGACTCTGGAACATCGAACCTGTCTTTCACAGTCACATACTGGTTGCCGGGAATTTGTTTAAAGTCCGCTTTTACATGTGTTTCATCGTCCATGATGCAGCAATGTGGTTTCGCCTACATTGGGTTGTACAGCTTACGTGTACTTTGCCGGCGGTTCCCCAATCCCAGTCGAAGTCGATGGTTTTCTGAAGGCGAAAAAATCTGAGTCACGTCTGCCTTCGGAAGGAAGTAAAGCCGTTGGTCCCGGCTCATATTCGCGAGGTCGATAGGTAGGGTCCAGGTGGTAGAGTCGCCTTCCTGGCGTCAGTGATTGTTGCCATGTGAGGAAACAGGCCGACGGAAAATAAAGATACAAAAAAAGTTTACGCGCACGTATTTTAGCTGTCCTATTCTGTTTTTCATTGTGGTTTGGAGCTTTCTTAAATTTTTAATGAACGGAGAGTTCGGCTCGTTTGCTTGGCTTACTGTACGAAACTTTTGGTCAAGTGCAGCTTTTTGCGACATCCCCTAACGGAACAGTTGAGTTTACAAGCGGTAACACTCGCTTGTGATCCTCACACAGTACGAACACTTTTTCTACGACTCACCTTTTTCCAATCGACAGTTAAATGTTCTCCGAAACGTTTTATTACACCAGACACTGCACTGTGGTACAGAATGCGAATTTAGCATAAAAGATACATTTTCAGTCTAAGTTTGAAGTTTTTGTAGCAAAGTTGTCTTCCCTAAGAGTTGTTTTAAATAACAAGGCGCATTTTCGAAAATCTGACTTTTTATTTGCAGAAATAAAGGCATACATTATTCCGAAAAGTTGTAGAATAAATTATTTAAAGCAACTTTGACGGTATATTTTTTTAACCTTTTGACATGACCAAATTAGAGTATTTTTTTCTACGTAGCTAAAAAACAATTCCCGAATAGAAAAAAAAAAACACTCTTTCTTCATAGTTTTTTCTGCTGTTTCCATGCTAAATTGCGGGTTTACAAATGGTTCTCAATGTTCGCGGGTGATTAAAATAAGTGAGAGTTTAACGCGCACTTCTTTTTTGCCTCTCGTCGTGTCGATACCACCTGTGCATCCGATGAAAGCTCGTAAACTAAGTTGAACAGGATTTGCAGGAACAACCTTATCCTCATTCAACACTTGGCCAACGTTCCTGCATAACTTGTTCCGACGGTGGCATTCAAAGTCTCACCATCTGTCAGCGGTTTTTTCGCATTGTCTGTCCTGCAGTTGACGTCATCCTCACCTTGGCCGCTTCAATTTTCCCCTTAGGACTCAAAACTGAGAGTAGAGGCTCAGAAGACACTGGGCCTTATAAATAAAAGCGTATACTTTACTTTCACCCATGGGTGAAAGTAAAATATACCTTTGCCTTCTTTGTTTACAAATAAAACTGACGACAGGAGTTGTAACAAAAGGGAGTAACAAAAAGCAAGAAAATCGATGAACATCGATTCAATTTCGAGGCACATCGAGTTACTCGTGAGTAACACGGTGCATAAAAGTAACTCAGTGTATGCCTGTCTCACCCCTAGCTGTAGACTGGTGAATTTTCAACATCTTTCCAATGGCTCCGTGCGAAAGAAGTGGAGTTTTCCAGGTGCGTTAATACAAAATGTTCTCGATGCGCCTGCTGTTCCTTCAAACTCCATTTTCGAGAGCTACAACACATTTCCACAATGAAACTCGCTGCAGTGTAAACAATACACGCTGCGAGATCATTTCACCCAAAATTTCGTTGAAATCAGCCAAAGTGTTGATAATTTACCGCTTATTGAAAGTGATGCAATTTATCTGTGGACACTCTTTAATTACCATTTGGATTGATCGATAATTTTGAGATTGGATTTAATTTTTCATCTGGAGTCGTTCTCAGTCGATAGTTCGGTTTTTCTTGACGTATTAAAAAATTGATTGCTCGTTTAATAGATCCGCATCACAATTTTTCACTTGTAATATTTTCGACGTCACTAATTGGATACCAATCCGAGACTCAGTGGCTTCATGTTTTAGGATACATTTTTCAGAGGCAGATGTTTCAATTCTTGTTTTTCAATTCGCAAATCTCATAACTCAAAAACTAATCAAGCGAATGGAACCTAATTTGGCATTCAGTGGTTTTTTGTAGGCAAGATTTTTTTCCATGGTGGCTCGAGACCCCTCGGGACACTCATACAATCTTGACATCAGTTATCACATGCGTTAACAGTTAATCTCGGATCATCCTTTGGAATTCATAAAGCTTATAAAGATGTCCTCGTCATTGTAGCTCTCGTTGTAGGTCTGACATAAACGCGGTGACATAACTGCAAAGTTGTGTAGGACTTCTTGTTGATGTGAACAAATTGATGTCATTGAATTGATAAATTTCTACTATATTTTATTCAGTCTAAAGAACAACGAAACCCTATGTTGTTGAGTGTGAGTTTTACTATTGGTTCTCCAAGAAAATTTAAATAAACTGCCGTTCGAATGAATTAACTATTAATGATATTTGTTTGTTGAATGTCCAACGTGCTTGTAAGGATGTCCACAGTTAAATTGCATCACTTTGAAATCGTCCTCAAAAAGTATTCTCTCAACCGATTGTCATGAAATATTCAGGAAAAAAAATACATTCTATAATCTAGGTTGAGGTATTTTTATTTCACTGTATTTCTTTACCAAATCTTCTTCTGTATACCACGCATGAGTTTTGTACAACACTTGAACCTGACATTTTTCTGCTTTCAACCATGACTTCAACATTTCCTGTGTGGGATGCTTCGAAGTTCGTGCTTCAATTATAGGCCAATATTTTTCAATTGTCCGCAACTCTGGAGAGTTTGGGGATTAAGATCCTTCGGCACGATATTGACACCATTCGTCTTATACCACTCCAGAACATCCTTGGAGTAGTGAAAAGAGGCTAAATCCGGTCAAAAAGTTCTAGGAACGTTGGGTGTATTGAGAAAAGGAAGCAGTCGTTTTTTTCAGGCATTCATTCATGTATACTTGACCATTTACAGTTGAAGTTGTCACGAAGGGCTTGCTCCGTTTACCACACAACAAATCCCCTGCTAAATCATGAATTTCTTGGGGAACTATGACACTTGCTGTTTCCTGAGAGACTCTGGAACATCGAACCTGTCTTTCACAGTCACATACTGGTTGCCGGGAATTTGTTTAAAGTCCGCTTTTACATGTGTTTCATCGTCCATGATGCAGCAATGTGGTTTCGCCTACATTGGGTTGTACAGCTTACGTGTACTTGCCGGCGGTTCCCACAATCCCAGTCGAAGTCGATGGTTTTTCTGAGGCGAAAAAATCTGGTCACGGCTGCCTTCGGAAGGGAAGTAAAGCCGTTGGTCCCGGCTCATATTCATGAGTCGATAGGTAGGGTCCAGGTGGTAGAGTCGCCTTCCTGGCGTCGGTGATTGTTACCATGTGAGGAAACAGGCCGACGGAAAATAAAGATACAAAAAAAAGTTTACGCGCACGTATTTTAGCTGTCCTATTCTGTTTTTCATTGTGGTTTGGAGCTTTCTTAAATTTTAATGAACGGAGGTCGGCTCGTTGCTTGGCTTACTGTACGAAACTTTTGGTCAAGTGCAGCTTTTTTGCGACATCCCTAACGGAACAGTTGAGTTTACAAGCGAGTAACCACTCGCTTGTGATCCTTCACACAGTACGGAACACTTTTTCTACGACTCACCTTTTTCCAATCGACAGTTAAATGTTCTCCGAAACGTTTTATTACACCAGACACTGCACTGTGGTACAGAATGCGAATTTAGCATAAAAGATACATTTTCAGTCTAAGTTTGAAGTTTTGTAGCAAAGTTGTCTTCCACAAAGTTGTTTTAAATAACAAGGCGCATTTTCGAAAATCTGACTTTTTTATTTGCAGAAATAAAGGCATACATTATTCCGAAAAGTTGTAGAATAAATTATTTAAAGCAACTTTGACGGTATATTTTTTTTTTTAACCTTTTGATATGACCAAATTAGAGTATTTTTTTCTACGTAGCTAAAAAACAATTCCCGAATAGAAAAAAAAAAAAACACTCTTTTTTATAGTTTTTTTCTGCTGTTTCCATGCTAAATTGCAGGTTTACAAATGGTTCTCAATGTTCGCGGGTATTAAAATAAGTGAAGTTTAACGCACTTCTTTTTGCCTCTCGTCGTGTCGATACCACCTGTGCATCCGATGAAAGCTCGTAAACTAAGTTGAACAGGATTTGCAGGAACAACCTTATCCTCATTCAACACTTGGCCAACGTTCCTGCATAACTTGTTCCGACGGTGGCATTCAAAGTCTCACCATCCGTCAGCGGTTTTTCACATTGTCTGTCCTGCAATTGACGTCATCCTCACCTTGGCCGCTTCAATTTTCCCCTTAGGACTCAAAACTGAGAGTAGAGGCTCAGAAGACACAGGGCCTTATAAATAAAATCGTAAACTTTACATTCGCAATGCATTCCTAATGGGTGAAAGTAAAATATACCTTTGCCTTCTTTGTTTACAAATAAAACTGACGACAGGAGTTGTAACAAAAGGGAGTAACAAAAAGCAAGAAAATCGATGAACATCGATTCAATTTCGAGGCACATCGAGTTACTCGTGAGTAACACGGTGCATAAAAGTAACTCAGTGTATGCCTGTCTCACCCCTAGCTGTAGACTGGTGAATTTTCAACATCTTTCCAATGGCTCCGTGCGAAAGAAGTGGGTTTTCCAAGTGCGTGTACAAAATGTTCTCGTGCACTTGCTGTTCCTTCAACTCCATTTTCGAAACTACAACACATTTCACAATGAAACTCATGCAGTGTAAACAATACACGCTGAGATCATTTCACCCAAAATTTCGTTGAAATCAACCCAAAGGGTGAAATGTTACAGCTTATTGAAAGTGATGCAATTTATCTGTGGACACTCTTTAATTACCATTTTGGATTGATCGATAATTTTTGAGATTGGTTAATTTTTCATCTGAGTGCGTTCTCGGTCGATAGTTCGGTTTTTCTTGACGTATTAAAAAATTGATTGCTCGTTTAATATGATCCGCATACCCACTAATTTTTCACTTGTAATATTTTCGACGTCACTAATTGGATACCAATCCGAGACTCAGTGGCTTCATGTTTTAGGATACATTTTTCAGAGGCAGATGTTTCAATTCTTGTTTTTCAATTCGCAAATCTTGCTCTAACGATACGGATTCAGCCAAAGATTTTTCATATTTCCGTAACGCCAGGGTTCTCCAGTTCCGATGCTGCAAAGCAATTGATCGAAAAATAGGTAGAGTGGTAGATTGTGATAGATGACGTCTTTAAATCTTTGGTGTGGGCGCGACAATATTGTTGAACGTTAAGTCTGGTGACATATCACAATAGCGGTCATTATCAGCCACTCCCGTTTCGTAGGCGCTCGTTGGAGGTCTGTTCTTTTCTTCTCCCGTAGTGTATTGACTTGGTACAGTAACGCAATGGTTCGCAATTCATTTCCTACTGTTATTTATGGACCTAAGATTTTTCACTTACCGTTGGAGACCGTTAGATAAACTCCTGTATATTTCATCTTTATCGCAAATCACACATTTTTTCTAAGCACATCAGCTCCATGTAAATTTTTGGGTTCAATAGTTGTGTTCCAGAGACGAGAATTCTTCACCAGTGACTCACGACGATTGATGGCGTCAACGAGACTCAAAATGAATACCTTCGCGACAATTGTTTGACCGACGGCGAAATCTTAGTCACTTTTGGATTCGGTGCAATAAGTATAAACGAATTGCGATCGTGTGTTTCATACTGGAGCTTATGGCGATCGGACAAATGATGTTCTCGAGTTTGTACGGGATTTGCTATGGGAGGGCTTATTATTCATGTCTCCAGAGGACTCCCAGTAGCCTCTAAACATTGGACACTGTTGGTTTTCTATAAGACGTTTAATTAGAAGAGATACCTTCGAAGACCACCAAGCGATCGGATGTTTGAGAAGGTCGGGGTTGGGTTGGCTGATTGTTGAGTGTAAACCAGTTGGAGGTACATGGCTCATCGTTCAATTATTGTATTGGCAATGCGCTCAATGGTCTCAAAAAGTATAGTGTGTGTGTGTGTGTGTGTGTGTGTGTGTGTGTGTGGGTGTGTGTGTGTGTGTGTGTTGGTGTGTGTGTTGGTGTGTTTGTGTGTGTGTGTGTATGTGTGTGTGTGTGTCTGTGTGTGTGTGTGTGTGTGTGTGTGTGTGTGTGTGTGTGTGTGTGTGTGTGTGTGTGTGGAGGAAAGAGGACGGGTCTGTTGCGAGCGTGCGCGCGTGTTTGCGTGCGTGTGCGTTTATGTGTGTGTGTGTGTGTGTGTGTGTGTGTGTGTGTGTGTGTGTGTGTGTGTGTGTGTGTGTTTATTTATTTAATGTGTTTATTAAATATATATGATCACATCACTTATCAAAGTTACTCCTGATCCATCGGACCCTACTTACTAACACAGAAAAACCTCCTTCCCGTGACCTTTGTCAAGGATGCAGAGATGGCTTACAGTCCCTAAACAGCTAAGGTGCACTAACATTCCTTCTCTATTCCACCTGATTGCAAGGACAATGGCACAACCGTTAGTGATTGCTAAGAGAGATTAGTCACAGAAACATTAATACAGTGAGAATCGTCAGTTACTCCCAGCCCATTTTGTTGATTCATTGTGCAATTTCAGTGATTCTGATCAATCACGGAGTAGCAACCATTGAAACGTGCAGTCAGTGAAGCTAAGCTAAGCTAAGTTATCTACTGAAGGCTACGTGGGTTCCCCGTGTCTTCTTAAGGTAGATATCGAATCCTCCCTAAGGAGTGTATCAAAAATAAGCTATCCACAAACTTTCTTTCAAATTATGTTGAAAACCGATATCTTATTCATACAAAAATTGATCCTCTATTGTGCGAGGTTAAGCTTGAACATAATGAAGACCGGATGAAATTTGGGTTGGTCTCTTCACGGATTTTCGAACTTTGGACTCGAATGCGCTTCATCAAGTTCCGGACAAGTGTTGCATCGCGATTTTTGGACGCTTGAGCCCAATTTTGTTGAACTCCTGCATGTTCCCAGCTGCCTTACCAGTCTTCTTGAGGACCTCTTCCAGATTGCCCAGTAACGTTCGGTGGTGTCCGAAGCTGAGGGCAATTTGGTGGATTGATATTTTTCTCAACGAAATCTATACGCTTTTCCTGAAGACCAATTTGATGAGTGGTTTTGGCATAAGTGAGCCGACGCTAAATCCGGCCAAAACAGTGGAGAGTGTACTAGCTTCTTATATAAAGGCAACAATCTCTTCTGAGCACTCAGATCGATAGATTTCCGCATTTATAGTTCCGTTAGTAAAAAGGACATATTCGCGCCATACTGGTACCTTTCGACGATTCCTCACTTGAATCGAGCCTGTCCATCGCTCACATCCTCCCAACGACGTCGTAAGTATTGATGGACCTGGAAGGGTTTTTGAGTCCTCCTTCACATAGGTCTCATCGTCCATCAAAACGCATACATCCGGACGCTACAAAAGACGCGAATACAATTTCCGGCCCTTGTTGCTGCTCCGCTTCTTCTGTTCTGCACTTTGTTTCGAGATTTTCTGCTTCTTGTAGGTCTTCGAGGTGGTTTCGCCTCTTGATACGCTGGATCATTTCGACACTCGCTCCTGCTTTTGGCCAAATCACGTATTGACATTGATTTGTTCTTCATGATTAGAGATGCCACTTTCTGCTCCAGTTTCGGGTTGGAAGAACCGGGTAGCTCATCCAAAGAATAGTGTTCCCCAAACTTATTAATGATGGTTTTAACACTCGCATGATGAATTCCAAACCGATTCGCCAATTTTCACATAGTAATACCCTTCTCACTTAGCCATGTGTCCAGAACCTTAATTTTCACTTCCTTTTCAATACGCGCCATTTTGAAAACGCAAATTTTGAACCGCACAAACAAGTAAACAAAAGAAAGCTGACAGTCAAACGCACAGCATGCAGTGTTCAGAGCATAAAAAACCATCTCAAATACATGCGTACAACGCAAATGTATGTGGATAGCTTATATTCGATACACTCCTTATCACCAACGGTTGCATGGACGTGGCCAGGTGAGCGATCGAGGAGTGTCTTCGTGGAGATTATTGCGTGAAGAAACATATCAGTAACTGGATTCGGTTCATGGTGGCATGCAATGTCTTCAACGAATTATTCCTCATCGTAGCTCCATCCACGAGGTGTGCAAACGTGAATGCTAATGCTAATACAGTCCCTAGTAACACACATGTTGCCATTAAGTTGAGAAAACATAAATGTGCCTTTGTTAGTCATAATCAAGTTGCTGCATCTAATTATGATCGTGGTGTGCTACTTGGGGTTGCTTCGACTGTCGAGGCACTGAGCGGTATACCGAAAAATCTGTGTGCTGCTAAACGCTTGCGCAGACTTGCACGGATTCGTTTATTCCATAAAACGTTATTTGGATCAAGATGTGGGCAACATTTTTTGTTCTAAATCAAGATATGATTGCAAAACTGGAATTACATTTTTTGCCACCATTTCAACTTTTGGGTGCACAAAACTGATTTATGGTAAGACAAAAAGACTGTTCGTTTGAGCGAATTTCCAGTACTGTTGCAACTTCCCACCACTACTTGACAAAATCACTTCTCTATATAATATCCTTCGAAGACAATATCATCAAAAGGAAATATGAAAACATTTTTTTCACTCAGCAAAACAAACCAGCCAAGCACACGAAAACGCATCGTAAAATTTCGCTCAGTCCGCAATTTTCCTAATTACTATAATTGTATCTGCAGTGTGATCCAATTTTCTCTTCCTGCACCACAAGAAACAGCTAGCTGTGTGCCATTAGCAGAAAGTCCAATAAAAAAAGAAGGGACCGGTCAGGGGGTTTCAATAGAAACCGGACCGCAGAAAGCAGCAGAGTTGGGCCGTGTTTTAATCTGTCACTTTATCACCACTGAACCATCAAACTGACCTCCTCCGACTAGGTATAGGGTTAGAGTTTCGTTTCATCCACCATGCAGACTGATATTGGCCTGTCCTTTGTCCTTTCTAAAACACTCTCTAATTTGGGCCATCATCACTTTCACTTTAGGGGACTCTTTTCTTCATATATCCCTAAAATAATCTAACATAAATAATTCCAAAAGTGAAAGGTCCGAATCTTGATGGAAAATTTTCTATAATCAATATCACTAACTTTTACCGGAATCTCACTGCCATCAGTTCTGCTTTCTACTAAACAATGTTTAATCAAGATTCCTTTCCACTTCTCGGGAAAATCATCTCCGGCGAGGAACATAAACTGTGCACTTAACAAACCTTTTGTTGCACCTGTGTGCACTGATTTCAGCATCGTTCCATCTTGGCGACCCTTTCCGTAAGGTAATCCATTTTCAAACAAAGTTAATCCATATAATTCAATACATGGAACACGACCGACTTTGACCCGTTGGACCATTATTTAGAACGAAAATCCAACCTGGATCCTGCCGTTGTCGCTCGGTGCAGTCAATATAGTGAGTCCTGTTCGTCGTCGTCGGTTGCCATGGTGGAGTCGACGGCGCCATTGCCGTCGCCATGCACGTTCAAAACGATGCATTTAAACGGAAGAGCTTTGCAGTCGAAGCGGAAAATTTATTACCGAGTGTCCGGTGCCAACAGCTCCGTACACCGAGGAAAATAATTCGGCAAAAACGGGGTGAGTGGAACGAGATTGGCGCTGTTAAGAGCTAGTTGGCTCATTCATATAGCCGCAAATCCCAGTTCATGTGGTCGGAAAGCTTTCGAATCTGCACTAAAAAAGACCTTCAGTGCGTCGATTCACACCGATGGATGTGCAGCATCATGTTTGCAGCATCAACACCCACCTGCCGGAGTGTAGGAATGACTCTGCGGATCAGGTTCAAGCCTTTGAGCCTTGTACAGACTGAATACATAGGACGGTCAGTAGACTACAGGCTGCGGTTGATTGTTCCATAATCACTTCTTTAGTTCACAATTCGGCGCCTTCACAGAGCTAGTGATGGCATCTATTTGTGTTTAAAATTAAAGTTCCAAACCTCGCTGCCACTAAAACGTTTTATAACTAATGTTTGTAAGTCATAAATCAATCCTTCCGTTCAACAAACACAGGACAACCCTAAAATCAAGCCGAAGGACGCACCAGGGCTCGTACATGCAAATTTTATGGCACACGTCCGATCGTAAATATGTCCTGGCAGGATTCACGGTTCAGCAAACACACAGGCTGCGAATGAGCAACAGGATTCCGGATAATGCATCATGGCAAAGTTTATTTATTAAGTTCATTGAGGTGGTGATGCACATGTCAGGCAGAACCGGGTGAAATGGGATATTCTCATTAACGCTTCATGATCCGGTGGCGCTATAGATAGTGTTGGGCGAGGATGTTGGGTGGATCGAAGGGTCATAATGAAATGCAATATGGTTGAACGAGGACTTCAAATGATACCTTAGAAACGTAGTCGTTTACTCACTGGTCTTGGAAGATTGCGGTTACCAATAAGAAGTGATACCACACTTGCGTTTTAGTATCATTGGGGTGTGTATGTTTGTGTCCAATCTAACACCCACCGGCTGGCAGTGGTAGTGTTATGGAAGAAATCTGTTTGCAATAATTTTGCTGTACACCGAAGTTGTCTCCATTGTAATCGGTCCATGGTTGTCACTCGCCAAGCTCGCTGTCTGCGGAGAGTCCGCAGGTCGCCTTCTACTTGATCGATCCACCTTGCTCGTTGCGCGCCTCTTCTTCTTGTACCCGTCGGTTCGTTTTCAAGAACCATTTTAACAGGGCTATCGTCCGACATTCTTGCGACATGCCCAGCCCATCGTAGTCGACCGATTTTAACGATGTCTACGATGGGAAGTTCTCCCAGCAGCCGATGCAAGTCGTGGTTCACATGATACGCAGCACCTTCCGTTCAAAGACACCAAGGGTGCGTTGTTCCTCCACTAGTAATGTCCATGTTTCGTGGCCGTAGAGAACTACCGGTCTAATTAATGTCTTGTAGATGGTCAACTTTGTAGTTTAGCGATCTGTTTTCGATCTAAGCATCCTTCGGAGTCCAAAGTAGGCACGATTGCCAGCCATAATGCACCTTTGTATCTCTCTACTGGTGTCCTTATCGGCGGTCACCAATGAGCCCAGATACATGAATTCGTCTACTACCACAATTTCATCACCGTCGATCTGAACTCGTGCTAGCAGGTTAACATTGTCTTCTTGTGAGCTTCTTCCCTCAAAGTATTTTGTTTTCAACGCGTTAATCACAAGCCCAATCCTACCAGCTTCAGCCTCAAGTCTGATGTACGTTTCCGCCATCGTCTCAAAATTACGTGCTACGATATCAACGTCGTCGGTGAAGTCAAGTAGTTGGACAAACTTTCTAAAAATCGTGCCACTCGTGTGTATCCAAGCTCTTCGAATCACACCCACTAATGCAATGTTAAACAACAAACACGACAAACCATCACCTTGCCGTAACCCTCTTCGAGATTTGAAGTGACTCTGGGGTGTCCCTGATACTCGGACGACACACATCACTCGATCCATCGTTGCTTTGACCAACCGCGTCAGTTTTTCAGGAAATCGATATTCGTGCATAATCTGCCATAGCTGGTCTCGATCGATTGTATTATAAGCTGATTTGAAATCGATGAAAAGATGATCTGTGGGCACGATAAATTCGCGACATTTCTGCAGCACTTGTCGAATCGCAAAAAATCTGGTCCGTAGTAGCGCGGGCAACCATGAATCTCGCTTGGTATTGCCCCATAAACTCCTTTGGTTGATAAATGACACGATAATGCGTACCATTGGCACTTCGCGTAACTGCAGGTATAAAAAAGATCCTACTGCAATCCTTAGGCTCTTGTCCAGTCACTCCTACCTCTACCTCTCCGTGGTGCCAACTGGGATATAAGTGGGACCTTCGTCATATGCTGACAGGGAAGGAGGGCTGCTCTCCTCAAAGGGTGCAGTCAATCTGAGCGTCTGTTCTTCATGTCAGGGGCGGCTCAAAACAGCGTCTGTTCTCCATGTTAGGAGCGGCTGATCATCGTCCTCGTGCCAACGTGGGACTCCAAACAGTGCTGTGCTAGATGGTCCTCCGGCGAGACAGAGGGTTGAAGAAGACCCAACAAACCGTCCTTAATAAAATCAAATTTACAAATAATACAGAAGTCAATATGGACCGGAGGGGGCGACCCCGGCGTATTGGTTAACATCCATACCTCTCACGCCTAAGTCACGAGTTCGAATCTCACCCCCAGAGAAGTTACGAAAATGCCCAAAAGTGGTGTTTGACTGACTACGACGGGAGAATGAACCAGCCCGAGGCTGAAAATCTCGATAATCAAGACAAAAAAAAAATATGGACCGGAACAATCGGCAAAGACCTAGGAGTTAGTCTATTGCAGATCCAGTAGCCCATTTCAGAATGTCTGGTGAGTCACGCCAAATCCGATGCTACTTTCACACGCAATAATCCCCGCATGTGAACATGACCGTTTTTATGCGTATAACGGTAAAGTTAACACACTTCCAGGCTCAAAAATAATATATTGTATATAAATGTTATAACTGGTTAGGTCTCACCATACATCGCTGGTCCGCTATAAGACTCACTCTTTGCGTTGTTCCCTTTGCTATAGACTCGCCATTTTTGTTTGTTGGATTTTCTCCACTTCTTAGGAGTGTTTTGTTCTGGTGTTCTCTATTGTTTCTTCTCGTTTTCGTAGTATTCCCGAAAATGATTTAAAACAAAATTATTAGTGTAGTCACACCATACATAAGTTATTCTTTTGGTGTTGTTTGAGTTCCAGTAATACATTTTTTTTTATGTCTCATGTGCCCAATGGCATTGCGCCATGTTAAGGTATATGGAAAAATAGCCATTTTTTTCTGTTCTTTTTATTATTAATCGTATGAGCGTTATTATTTTTTTAATCAACTTGTTCTTTTAATCTTTGCCTTTAAGTCTTCTACTCCTGACTCTGATTTTTCTTCACTACCAATTATTCTATAAATTTCCTTCGCCTGTTTTTTTTTAGTTTATCTTTATCTCTCACAACTCTACTCCATTCTTCTTCTTTTATTACTACTACTTTTACTACTACTACTTTACTTATCTACCTCTTTTCTCAATGTTACAGTTTTACCATCTAATAACCTTGATACTGTTGATCTTTCTTTTGGTCTCGTCCTACTATATTTTAACATTTCTTTTAGGATTTGCATTGCATATCTAGTTATTGTCCTTCTATTTATTTTTACTAACGCTGCTGCTTGAAGGCCGTAAGTCATAGCAGAAGAAGTTGCTGTTTTATACATTAATTCTGTTAGGCTCCATGGTTGATTATATCTCTTCATAAATTGTATCATTACTTTGCTACTCTTTATTGCGAATCAACAGCTATTCCTGGTTCATTCTGGTCTGTTTAATGTATCTGATAGATATGTTCCTGAGTATTTTATGATGTTTACCACATCATACTCATCTTTATCTATCATTACTGATTTTGTTTTTGTTTTCTGTCTGACAATAGTTCGCTTATCATAACTTCACTTTTTTTTTTATTGTTCATCTGTAGTCATATTTTCTCTAATTCTATCTTTAGTATCCCTACAATATTTTCTACCTCCTCTAGTGTTTGTGCTATGATTAAAATGTCATTGCGAATACTAATATGACCGGTGGTAGATTATCATTATGTTTTTCCAACACATTTACACTAGGAAATTTTGTATTCACTTCTTCTAAAACATCTTGGATCATAAGTATGGAAATAGTGGACATCCCTGTTTTACAGGGTGTGGCAGAAAATAATGCAAACATATGTTCTATATCTTTCAAATTTCATTTTCAACTAATTCAAGTAATAATATCAACATTTTCGAAAGCAGTTATTTTTATAAAGTCCTTTTAAACAAATTTATTCAATGTGTCATCCATTTTTACTAATAACACCCTCGAGCCAACGCCGGAAACCATAGCATGCCTTTCGGACGTAGTCCTCCGACATTGACTGCCATGTGCGTGTTATGGTTGACTTCAGGGTTTTCACACTAGGGTGTGATGTTTTGCAGGCTCGTGCTTCAACATATGCCCAAATCGAATAATCCAACGGATTAAGATCTGGACTGCGGGAGGGCCACAAATCCTTCGGCCAAAACTTCATGTTATCGTTCAACCATTGATTGGACGTGTGACACGGCGCTCCATCCTGCTGTAGGACAACGTTTTGGTCCTCGGAGAAGTTGGTTTTCACCCAGGGAAGCACTTGGTCCTTTGAAATACCGATGTACACTTCGGTATTGATTTCAACTCCAGCATCAATGAAAACAGGTGGCATTTTTAAACCGTTGGACGCCACCAACCCAAACATCATGGCACCAACCGGATGTTTGGTTTGAAATTTGAATTTCACTTTTTCCGGAACGTTCTCCATTTTCTGCGGTGAAATGAACCGGTCTGTGCGGCTGAGGCTTTTCGTCGGAGAACAGGATTATCATTTTTTTCCTTCTTCAACAAGGAGAGCAATCTCTTGGAACGAGTCACTCGTAGTTCCTTGATCCGGTCCGTAATCAAGTGGCGTTTCACTCTGGCACTCTGGCTCTGATTCTCCGCATGGATTTCTCCGAAATATTGGCATCCTTTGCAAGTTTTCTTATGGAACGCACCAGGTTGCGAGCAATTTGTGCACGGACCGATTTGATCACGTTTGGCGTGCGTGCAAAGCGCGGACGTCCGCTTCCCGGCTTCCGCTGCTTAGGACTATCCTGCAGGGACTTTTTTATGCGGTAAACTGTTGCCAAATGGCACCCTACCACCTTGGCAATCTCTTTCGGCTTCTTCTGAGCGAGCAACAAACTGGTGATCACTTCTTTCGCGAACATTTTGACGAATTTGCAATAAAACAAATAGAATGTTTGGATGCAGCACTTGAAAGTAAACATAAACAAATACACTTTCGACAGAAATTAGTCACTAGCTACACGAATTAACCCAATTTTCAAGTTTGAACATTTTCGCATTATTTTCTGCCGCACCCTGAAGACTAGAATTAAAACATCATTCTGTATTACACTACCAAACCTACTAGACGTACAGTCGTATTTATCCAATAGGTTATGGGCCAAGGCCGTTACTGTAGGAAACGACTCTGTTAGTGAAGAAAGAATTATTTTTCCACGAAAATGGTGAATCTTGAAGATATCTAAAGTAGTTCTGGATCAAACTCGAATCAAGCTGGACAGTTGAGACACCAAGGAGGATCACTATCCTTGCCAGTGCGAGAAGTGCTTCGAGGATCGGAAAACTACAGTTCTTGGTCTTTCGACACCAAGATGGTCCTCGTCAAGGAGTGGACCTGGTGTGCAGTGAAGGAATGAACTGACGGTGAACAGGCAGTGAGCGATGACATCTCCGAGCAAGCGTTGGCGACCATATGTCTCAGCATTGATTCAAGCATATGTGGACAAGTGAGGGATGCCAATAGTGCGAAGGAAGCGACATTCTTCGGATCACGTATGAACACAGTGGATTATCGAGGAAGATTGGTCTGCTAAGGAAGCTCACAGGTGTTCGATGAGTCAGAGCAGAGCTTGACGAGGACATTATCTGCCAGACAACCCAGCAGTATGTGAATGAGTTGTTTAAGACTAGTTATCAGTTGGTGGAAGTTGGATTAAAGGTTGATGATGCCTGGCTGGCTAGTTTATTAATGAAAGGCCTGCCGAAGCAATACTATCCAATGATCATTGGCCTGAAGTAATCTAGAAAAAAGGTAACGGCGGATATCGTCAAAGCAAAGATATTGCAAGATGTGAAGATATCCAGCGAGATGAAGCCAGGTTAAGAAGCGTTTCTAAGCAAATCCAAATTGATTCCGAAGTGTTCCGCTTATGCTATTGAGAAGAAAAAAGATAAGCATACCAAGAACAGCGACCATGCTGCATTCTTCGTTGCATTTAACGCATGTCCGGTGTCATCAACGACAGAGGAAGGCTGGATCTTTGATTCTGGAGCAACTGCTCATTTGTGCCGGAACAGAAATTTTAGAGGATTTGCAGAATGTATCGTCAAGCATCGACGTGACCAACAATGCAGTGGTCCGATCATTGCGGACCCAGGCAATCGCTTTTTTAACGTCTATTGATGACGCAAGTAGGAAGGCTTTCGTGTATTTCCTGAAATCAAAAACGGAAGTATTAGAAGCATTTCAAGATTTCAAAAATTTCGTCGAGAACTAGACAGGGGAGAAAATCAAAAGTCTCAGGTCGTGTAATGGGAAGGAATACGTAAGTCTTCAAATGGAACAATTCCTTCGTCGGTCTGGCATTCATCACGAAACTTCCGTTCCATACAACCCGGAGCAAAACAAGTTAGCAGAACCTATAAACCGGACAATTGTAGAAAAAGCGAGAAGGATGTTGTGTGATGCTAATTTGGAGAAGCATTATTGGGTTGAAGGGGTCGTAACGGCATTGTATGTGATCAATCGATCGCCAGGTTAACCAGTCACACTTGAAGAAACGTTTACCGGACGAAGACCAGATCTAGCGCATCTTCGGATATTTGAAGCAAAAGTTTCACGTACCAAAAGAAAAGAGACAGAAGTGGGATGCAAAGTCTGCACCAAGAATTTTCATGGGGTACAGCAGTAGTTTATAAGCGTATCTAGTATACAGTTTCAAGATAAAGAAGAATATTGTTACTAGCCGAGACGTTATATCCCTGGATGAAAGCTTAATTAATCGAGTTCTTGAGTTCGGGGAATCGAGTTCAGAAGTTGATCCTGTTGAGTTGATCATACAGCCTATCGAAGGAGACTTGAAACGAGACCAAGTGAGCATGAATACACCTGAGGGGCAGGACAGAATCAAATATGCCGATGACGACAGTAGTGAAGCAGAATACGATGATGCCGATGGAGAAGAAGCGGAAGTAAATCAACAGCAGCAGTCCGTTCAGTAGCCTGTTGCGCCCCCTCCACAAACAGATCAGTTTCAAGGGGCGATTTGCAGTAATAACAGTGACCGGTGGAAGGAGGCAATGCAATCGGAATATGACGCCTTGCAGGAAAATTGCACGTGGGATCTGACGAGTTCACCTGCTGGACATAAGGCTTTTCGGTCAAAGTAGGTATACAAGTTCAAAACTCGGGTGGTTCGGTGGAGTGGTTCAAAACCCGATTCGTCATCAATGGTTTCTCTCAAGTAAAAGGCGTGGACTTCAATGAGACCTATGCACCTGTAGTTCGATGTGCCACTGTTCCCTTCCTCATGGTTCTAGCAGCTGGAATGAACCTGAAGGTACTGCAGATGGATGCGGGGACGGAGTTCCTGCAGGGAGAATTAGAAGAGGAGGAAATATTTCTGAAACAACCTGAAGGGGTCGTAAATCAGCAGGCACCAACGAAAGTTTGTTAGCTGAAGAAGGCTTTGTACAGGCTCAAACAAGCCAGCAGAGTTTGGAATTTGAAGCTAGACACCGCGCTGAAACGTATTGGATTGAAGCGGTCCAAGTACGATACGTATGTCTACTACAAAATTGAATGTACAAATTTCCTAATAGTAGCAGTTTACGTAGATGACTTACTTGTTTTTTTCGAACAACGTGCGCTAGGTAGAGAATTCGAAGAATCAGCTAACCAAGAAGTTTAAAATGAAGAACTTGGGGCTAGCCAACAAAGTTCTCGGAATTCGTGTAACCAGAGAGGATGGCGTAGGAATGCTGGATCAAGAGCAGTACATTAATGATCTCTTACAACGATTCGGTACTACTGCATGCAACAATTTGAAATTTGTTGCTCGTTTCTGAAGACCCGGAAAGGGAAACACATATTTGCACTTGAGAAAAAAAAAGGTTATTTTTATTACAAATTTATTACCACTTATAGAATTAGCACTCAATTGATATTTTAATCTAAAAATTTTGTACGTTTTTCTGATCAAATAGTGTATTCATCAAGTCGTTCTGTTCGGTCGAACAAGAACAATAAGTTCAAAAACCTTACACTTTTGCATAACGCTCTCAATTTTCAAAATTTTGAAATGACACCAGGTATAGAAAAGAAAAATGCAGTCCTACGTTAAAATGTAATCGACCGTTGCATATTATGATGAGTCAAGGAACACCAACCCTATATCCAGCATAAGCTCACGGAAGAAAAGTGTTTCCTTTGCAGCAATTAACACGAGAAATGCGTCGCATTTGGAGATCCTTGCCGGATGAATACACGGTTAACTTGGACGAAAGTATGCCTCAGATATCAAGATGAACAATGCATTATGCCTTAAGTAACATGTAGAGACGCTCTTCGTCGATTTTCTCTCTGTGTTCCTACATGAAAAAAAACGCAACAGAAACTACCATTTCAAGGGTTAAATGAAGCGCAAACACCAACCATTTGCACCGGACTATAAATGCGTTAAATTATACCGTGCCTGCGATTAGATAGACCATGGTGCGTTTGATATCAATAAGGGCTGTATCGTTAATTATGAGAACACCTAAAAATTGCTGTATTTAAATACGTTTTATTTGTTTTAGAACTCAAATTCATTTACATTGTTTATTAATCATCAAAAAAGCCCATTATATCAGTATTTATTTAATTTTTCGTAGATCTGACCAGCTCTCGCACCTTCTTCTTGATGTTCCTCATGACGTTTTGCACAATCATTTCGTTGGTGGGTTTGCTTTCGTTTACCCAGTATTTTTAATTAATTTGATGATGTCATCTACTCCTCTAGCATTCCTCTAGCAGTTTTCCTTTCACCAAAGCCCAGAATTTCTCAATGGACATTATTTGCGGACAATTAGGAGGATTCGTCGCCTTTTCCACAGATTGGGCATTGTTCTCTTCATACCAAGGTGGGACGCGCAAACTGGCAGGATGCCAAATCAGGCCAAAACAGTGTAGAACTTTTGTGTTTTTGGATTAGTGGCAGAATTCGAATGCCTTCCTTCCGGTGCATTTCGGCGTTCATATTTGCGGTAATGAAAAAAGGGGTCCATTTCATACCGCACTGGCAAGTTCCTTGCCAAACCAACACCTTTTTTCCCATTCTTTCGCAGAGGATCGATTTCTTCGAAATTGAGGCATCTTCTTCACGCTTCACGGTGTAAAACTGTGCCCCTGGAAGTGCTATGTAGTCCAATTTGACGTTCGTCTCGTCATCCATGATACTGCACATGTCATTTTTGCTCCAAACGACGTCGTACAACTTCCGAGCCCGAGTTTTCACGGAATTCGCCTGAATTTGGCTGCGTTTCGGACATTTTTGTTTCCGGTACGGTTTCCGGAAATTTCGTTTCTCTGCGCGTTGGACCATTCCAATCGTCGTTCCACGCTTTTTTGCGCAATCTCTGATGGATACCTCTTTCCTTTAAATGGATACCTTTTTCCTTTAAAAAAAATTGCAAATTTGTTTGTCCAAGTTTGGGCTCGACGCACCTTTTTTTCTACCACAGCCGGGTAAGTCCTTCAATGTGTCATGCATAACAAACTTGTTGATCGCAATTTGGGCCACACAGACACTAAAACCTTCTTCTTTTGCCAATTTTCTTTATGACAATCCATTTTCATTTCATTACTTGGTCACAATCGAGTTTCGCTTTTATTCCGTAAGACCTCGCATTGTTCCGCGCTTGAAGTAGAACTTTAACTTTTAATGAAGGTTTTCGTTTGTTTATTAGGCAGACACTAAACAGTTGTCAAAATAAAGGGCGAACACGAAATTATTGAATTATTGCGACACATTCAACAGGGCATAACTTTTTTACCATTGGGTAAAAATCAACCAAATTTTACACACTTTCTCATTGATGTGTATTGTTTACATGCTGTCAAACTCGAAGTCGTGTTTTTCGATTCAACGAAAATGGAGGTGAACCAACGCGAGTCGAGAGAACAAATTCTTTCCAAACACCTGGAATTTCCTGATCTGTCGAACCGGCAGTTGGGAAAAATGTTGAACATTCACCATTCAACCGACTCCAGAGTGTTGAAGCGGTTCCAGGAGCGGTTGACGTTGGACCACGGCAAAGGAGCTGAAGAAAACCGGACCGAGAACAAAAGACGGAGGAAAAGGTGAAGCGGATGATTAAAGCAAATCCCAACGTCTCAAGCCGTGATTTGGCTAAAAGATCGGCATGTCGCAGAGCTACGTCCAGAATGCAAAGAAGAGAGCTGGACTACATACATACAAGGTACAGAACTTCCCAAACCACGATGAGCGGCAACAATCGACGGCTAAAACTCGGGCACGGAAGCTCTACGAGAAGATGCTCACAAAATATGGCTGCTGTGTGATGGACGACGAAACGTATATAAAAGCCGATTTTAAGCAAATTCCGGGGTTGGAGTTTTTCACCGGCAAGAGCAAGTTCTATGTGGATGACAAATTTAAGAAGAAGAAAATGTCAAAGTTCGCCTCCAAATATCTCATTTGGCGGGCCATCTGCTCTTGCGGACTGAGGAGTGAGCCTTTCGTGACAAAGGGCACAGTAAATGGCGAGATCTACAAATCTGAGTGCCTCGAGAAGCGCCTTTTGCCGTTCTTGCAGCAGCACGACCAAGCTCCGCTATTTTGGTCAGATTTGGCATCATGCCACTATTCTAAATGTGTCCTGGAGTGGTATGAGGCCAATTCTGTCCATTTTGTTCCAAAGGACATGAATCCGCTAAACTGTCCGGAGCTGCGCCCGGTGGAGCAGTACTGGGCAATGATGAAGCGGGAACTTCGGAAGGGCAAGAAGACAGTCAAAGACGAGAAGGACATGTTAATAAAATGGAAAAAAAAACTGAGAAACTGGTACCAGATGACACTGTAAAGACTTTGATGGCGGGCATGAAGCGAAAATGCGTTCAATTTTACACTCAAGGCTCGATCGATTAACTTTTCTTTTGATTTTTGAAGTAAATATATGTATAAAACTACCCTAAAATTTTGGCTTGATTCTAAACATTATAAGAAAATTAGCATGACATTTTCGGTGTCGCAATAATTTCGTGTTCGCCCTTTAAGCCATAGTCTTTTTCATACAGAACCTCAAAGGTGAACTCATAATTAACGATACAGCCCTTGTGAGGTCTGTCCATTATATAATAAATGTTGAAGTACAACCTATAAACTTAGTAAATTTCACTGAAATTTCATGGTAGTTTTGAAAACAGACAATAGTCGGGTAAAATGGTTATTTCTACTTCAAGATTCTTTTCTGTGTACACAAGGTACGGTAATATTTAGTGTAATCAAAGATCATCAAAACATCAGCAAATTGTTCAATAGACACATTATTAACGAAAGAGAAAGTCGACGAAGGGAATCTCTCAATGTTACTTAACACCTAATGCATTGTTCAGCTTGATATGCCAGGCAATGATCGACGCCAGCATAGTCTTGGAGAGCCTTATCACTCCATAAGCTAAACATCGAAGCAAAGCAAATGTAATCGTTTCTTTAACTAGAGAAATGTTCCGATGGTATGAAACCTAACGCAAAACCTTGGCATTCATCAAGTGAACATACATGTGATAGAATGCAATAAATATGCATGAAATAGCATGCTCCAGATCCTGGCAAAAGCCAATTCAAATTCCACAGCGAGCTCTCCGATGCAAACATTTAAAAAGTAGTACATTTTATGTCTCTCCCTCGCTCAAACAGGTGTGCTCAAACATAATCCAACACACAGCGTTTCACACATAATGGATCTCGGGAAACGTGACACCTGTCATCTTGTCGGGGAACGTAGATATATACCATGTGTTTTTGTAGTTACACTTTTGCACCGGGTCCTAGGCAAATAATAGCAGCGCACATCCATTCTCCATGCGCATTGCTCTTCATCAGACCAAGTTTAGCTCCGGAACTACATCGTCTTACTGGAAAACTTTACCTCGCCTCGTCCCGTCGTTGAAATCGCAAACAAGAAAGAATCACATGACTTCACTCAAGGGGACTCTTTCCTCTCCGCAAAAGTCCAATTTCCTTTGAAAACGATGCATGGAATCGGAGCCACGAAGGCGAGACAAAAGGGGAAAAAGTCTTCCATCATGTCACTCTACTACCGCTGGGGGCTGTCGGCACCTTCACAAGGCTTTCGATCTCTCAGGTTCGCCATCCATTTTGCACGTTCTCAGTGACAGTTTGTCCTTTTGTTATGTTTCCTTGGATGGATACAATGAATGTTATTCTGGGAACCGATGGATTTTCGGGGGTGTGATTGGGAGACTGCTCCTTACGACAACAAAGTGCACCACTGGTGTACCATATCGATCTGATTGAAGAGGTTGACTATTTTTATCGGATGGATACATACATATATCCATCCCAAAGTGGGAGGATGAAGGACAGAGCTGACAATCCCATAGGGCAAGCAGCAGTGTATTTTGTTATGGGTGCTTTGCTGCTCGTTCGGGCTGGTCGATGTGAAATAATGTAGCACAAGTTGTGTAACGATGGAATATAATATAATTTTCAATAGTTGACCCCATTTGCCACAGGGAGCGCTCAAGAAGCGAATGAAGTGTGGAATTGACCTGAAAAGTTGATTGCATGTCAGTCTGTGGAAGTAGAAAATGTAGGGGATCAATCAACCGGGAGCCAATTTGCTTCATCGAAGTGCCAATTTATGATTGACGAAGTTCATTACTGTTTATTATATTATTTTTTTCAAACTTGAATAAATGTGTAACGCTTAAATTCGTCGAGAGAATGCAACGGAGATTTAAATGGGCAAAATTTGCAGGTTTATTCTATTTTTTATTGTCCGCCTGACTAACCTGATAGTCGACTCATAAAAAATTTCTCTATCCTGCTTCGTCACTCTTTCAAACTAATGAGGTCTGTACCTCAAATATCTCAATGTTAGATTCGCCCTAATGAAAAAAACCCGAGAATTCATCCGGTAAATATCCGGCATTGCTTTGTCTCCCACAACTGTACGGACTGTAGCGGGAGAGCAAAAGCTCGTTCGAACCGGCAGAATGAAGCTGCTTGCGAACACTGAACCAATTTCTACTACTACTAAAATGTGTCAGTTAATTTGTTACATTTAATTTTTTTGCAGGTTAGTTGCTTTGCCAGAGGGGCTCTTCATCTTTGTTCATTCTTTTTTTTTTTTTTGGTGTACTTCGTTAATTGGATATTCTAATTTACATTTCATCCGTTACGGATATTTGTTGGTTTGAATTTTTTTAAATTTGATAACCTACCTTACTACAGTAACTACAATTTGAAAAACCTAGGGAAGGGGTACCAGGTCTCGAATGACTTGGTGTTCTGATAGGTGGCAACGTGTCTTGTACCTATTGATAGTCTCACTAAAACGATCATCGAGTGTTTTGATCTCGACTAGACGGTGGATCTCAGTATTTCTCGTCCGAGGAGATGTGTTCAGGATTATCCTGAGAAACTTTTTTGAACCCGGTGTAGCTTCAGGTGGTGTGTTTTGAGCAGCTCTTCCAGGTCAGCATGCCGTACTCGATAACCGAAAGTATGATCTGTTTGTAGATAGCAAGCATGTTCTTCAGAGACAATGTAGACTTTCTGTTTAGCAAGTGGTACATATGCTTCAACAGAACGTTACATTTTGTGACAGTCTTATCAATCTGTTCCCTGAAGTTCAGCTAGCTTCTAGTGACACGCCAAGATAGATGGCTGCATTGGTCCATTCCACCGTTGTGCCGTTTAGATAAATTTTAACATCCTCAGCCGGAACAAGTCTGGGCGATTTTTAATGTGGAAATAGGATGACCTGGGTCCTTGCTGCATTGGTGCAGATCTTCCAGTCTGTGAGATACTTCAACAGAACATTCAGGCTTCGCTGCAGTTTCGCTGTAAGCGCTCTTGTTACCCTACCATTGCACTGTGGTCCAGGGAGAAAAATTAGGTGAATTAAATTAATAACTCAAAGAATATAAAAGATAGCGTATTGGTGTCTTCTGAACAGTTTCTAGTTAGCTTATACTGCATTGTTAGAAAAAATGTTCTATACATTAGGCTTATTTAATCAATAAAGTAATTCTCTATCAAACTTTTTAGTTTTGATAGATAGAAATACAAAACATTCTACAAAGTTACGGAACACAGAAAGCATTTAAACGTTGTAGAAGATTATTTTTGTCTATCTCTTCTATTTTTTTGAGATATAGTACAACAAAATCGAAAATTAGAATTTCTGTCATATTTTGAAAATATATATTTTTCAGGTCTACTATGTTAAAGCTATTGTAGTTTATAAAAACATACACATATGCTCCCAAAACATCATACCCGTGCAACTTTTCTTGTGAAAAGTTATCATCAGTTTTGTTGTTTTATGAAACCGATAGTTATATATACCAGTTGAATAATATATTTCAAAGTACATTTAAGAAAAATTTGGGAAAGGTCTTTTTTGATTTTGCTCAATAGCAGCACGTTGAAAACATCATTTTGTATGCCGCAAATCTACAATTATCAGATTTATTTCAAGCGTTTGTAGACTCAGGTGAATTATTAACATGTCCTGATGCATATAACGTAAGTAGATCTATCGTAACGTAGCATTGTAACTTGATTTGTCATCATCAAAAAAAGATATTATGTAATGTTTATGCAAGAGTTTATTACTTACTAATAAAAAAAATTGAAACTTATTATTCACTAATCAAGAGCCTGACTTTCTCAGGTAATTTGATGCAAGTGTTACTGAAGACATCCTATTAGTCAACGAAATTACAGGATCTGACGATAAGAGCAACCTTTAAAGACTACTGTTACTGTCTATTGAACTTTCGGAGTGGAACTCCTGATATTTCCGAACGCACTTGTTTCTTGTCTCTTGAACTTTTCGCTGCATGATTCCGATTGGAAGCCACCGTATATTTAATTATAGTTGCTCCGTGAACAAGAAGTTTATGGACTCAGTTGGAGCACAACGCATACCAACCATATAACATCTCGCACAATGTCTAGCTCTTCGGCATAATCTTCAAAAGAATTATAATTGATTCTTGCTTTACAGTTAATCACTGTAAGAAGAATATGGAACCGCTCCAACAAATTTTCATCTGGAACTGGCTCACTAATGCGTAATCCTGTGAAAAATCGCAAGATATAGTTAGATGAAGTCTAATTAAAAATATTGAAGAATATACTGTTCTTACCCAATTGCTCACGCATTTTCTTTCAAATTTCCGTTTCTTAGCTTTTTACCGCTCTGTTTGCACCTGGTAACACGCCATGTGTGTTTATCAAGCACCAGTCTATAAGACACTTTCACAGTAATATTTCCATAGTTCGTATATACGCATGAAGAGTATGTACGTTGTTATCACCATACCATTCTTTCAAATTTTGAATTTGCAACATTCATAAGAAGAACCTGTGCGTTTAGTTAGTTCTGCATCTTTTGCAAATACTATTTTATATTCATAGGGAAATTGATGAAGGAAGATCATTATTCCACTACAATTTCTTGAGTAATGTCAGATCTACGATGCCCAATCAACCGTAGAGGAACTAACGAGAATGCGAAAAGATGAGAATCGTATATTCCTGCAGTTCGTGATCCTCGTCCTCGTCGATAAAACGTTGTTTATATCGTGCGTGATTGCTACTGCCATCACAACCCCATTTGTATAAAAGTGTATATTCATCATATACCACCATGTCTTTGAGACATGACTCGACCAATCAAGCTTTGGAAAAGGCGCTTCGTGGTGTGGTCAACGAGATTCGGTAACGATACTTTCCAGCAACATGATGGTCGGATGTGCAGATCTAATAGTAGCTAAATACAACAAATACGTAGCCAATGTTTCTGAGTAAATGTTTTAAATACCTGTAGATAGCACAATTCTCTTAGCTCCTTACTCAAATTCACCTGCTTCGAATATCCATGTATTGAGCTTTTGAATAACCATTCTTGCATAAGAACGCAAGACCTTCCTCAGCTGTAAGTGGATTAAATTTTTCTCTGCTGT